>PITA01003653.1:0-135903 GCA_004023965.1 Spilogale gracilis | reverse complement strand
GATATTTGAGGGTTTTTTTTAACTATGCGACTTATATCATAAATGCTTCATGTGCACTGGAAAAGTAGATATATTTCCTATTACCAGAATGTAAAGTTTGATATATGCTAAAGCTATCATATCTGTTACGTTGCTTAGAACTTTTTTACTTTTACATGTTTTGTTAAAGTTAAGGTGTTAGATTTAAAATAACATATTATACATTCATGCAATTAGTGTGTTTCTATTTTTCCTATATCTTTTTTTTAAGAAAGCTTGTTAGTAGTTATCTGATATATTTCTGCCTATCATTTTTTTTAGGTTCTGTGGCTCACTTAATTTTAGGTGTGTCTCTTAAGTAAAGCATAGATTAACTTTCATCCTGAAATATGAATCTCTTTTTCTTTTAATGCTGTCTTTATTTATTTATAAATATTTTTTTTCTTAAGTAATCTCTATACTCAATGTGGGGTTCAAATTCACAACACCAACATCCACAGTCACATGCTCTACCAACGAAGCCAGCCAGGTGTCCCAAAACAAGCCCACTTATATTTGTTGATATGATCTATGTATTTGATCTCAACTGAAATAATACAAGTTATATTTTATAACCACAGATAGTGGAAATAGCCCATGGATTAAAAAAAAGTCATAAGGGAAGTTAGAAATATTCCTAGGGTCACCTGAGTGGCTCAGTTGGTTAAGCAACTGCCTTCCTGCCTTCAGCTCAGGTCATGATCCTAGGGTCCTGGAATCCAGCCTCATATAGAGCTCCCTGCTCAGTGGGGAGCCTGCTTCTCCCTCTCCCTCTGCCACTCCCCTTGCTTGTGTTCTGCTCTCCTTCTGTCAACTAAATAAATAAATAAAATATTTAAAGAATATATTTTTAATTGACTGAAAATGAAAATGTAACATCAGAATTTGTGGGATACAGGGAAATTTGAGAAACTGTTTCTTTTAGAAAACAAGAAATGTCTTGAATCATTAACTTCTAAGCTTCACTTTAAGAAAAAAAAGAACAAGTTAAACTGAAAGCAAGGAGTCATAAGGAAATAATAAAGGTAAGAACAGATATCAGTGAAGTTGAGAACATAGAAACAATAAAGAATATCAGTGAAGCTAAAAGATTGTTCTTTGAAAAGTTTAATACAATTGATATATTCAATTGATCAAAATAAATAAATAAAACAGAAAGAAGATATTAATTGCCAATATTAAGAATGTAAGAGGGGATATAACTTCATATACTACATATATTGAAAAAATAAGGCAATATTATGACAAACTTATTTTCAAAAATTTGACAACAAAAGTAAGATGGACAAATTCCTTGAAAGATGCAAACTACTGAAGTTTACTAAATGAAATAGATTGCCTGAATAGCCCTATATCTATTTTAAAATTTTAATTTATACACAAAATCTGCCACAAAGAAGACTCCAGTTCCAGAGAGGTTCACATTTAAGGAAGCTATAATACCAACTCTATATAAACTCTTTCTGAAAAAAGAAGAAGAGAGAGCACTTCCCAACTCATGAGGTCAGCATTACTCTAGTATCAAAGCCAGAAGAAGATGTATCTTAGTCCATTTGGGCTGCAATAACAAAATACCATAGACTGGGTGACTTACAAACAACAGAAATTTATTTCTCATAGTTCTAGAGAAGTCCAAGATAAAGGCTCTGGCAGAATCAATGTTTGATGGAGGCAGGCTTTCTGATTCCTAGGTGGAAGGGACCAGGGAGCTCTGTGGGGCCTCCTTTCTAAGAACATTAATCTCATTCATGAAGTTTCCACCATCAAGACCAAAGTAGTTCCCACCATCTCCTGATAGTATCACATTGAGCGTTATATCTCAACATATGAATTTTGAGGAGACACATCCGTCTATAGCAAGATGTTAACAGGAAAGAAAGCTATACATCAATACCGCTCATGAACTTACTCATAAAAATCTTTAATAAAATATTAGTATATCAAATCCAGTAATATGTAGGAAGTATAATACATCAAAACCAAGTGTGGTTTCACCTAGAAATACAAGGGTAATTCAATATTTGAAAATCAATGTAACTCACCCTCTTAACAGGCAAAAATACAACAACAAACAATCACCTCAATAAAAGCAGAAAAAATTTATCAAATTCCACATCCATTTATGATTTTAAAATAAAAAGTGTAAGCATACTAGGAATAGAAGGAAACTTCCCTAACCTAATAAAGGGCATCCATGAAAAATCTAGAGCTAATATCATGGTGAAAGTTTAAGTGCTTTCTTCCTAAGATCAGATATAAGGCAAGGATGTCTACTCTCATCACTTCTATTAAACATTGTATTGGAGGTGATAATGAGTGCAGTAAGGCAAGAAAAATAAATAAAAAGCATACAAATTCTAAAGGAAAAAATAAAACTTTTTACTTATGGACAACATGGCTATCCATGAAAATCTACCCCCAAAAAGCGCCCAAAACCTGGAATAATGAGTAACTTTAGCAAGGCTGGAGGATATAAGTTCAGTATATAAAGGTCACCATATTTCTCCCTATGATCCTTTAATTGCACCATTGGGTATTTTCTCAAAGAATACAAAAGCACTAATTAAAAGGGCTACATGCATCCCTATGTTTATAGCAGCATTATTACAATAGCCAAATTATAGAAGCAGCCCAAGTATCCATCAATAGAGGAGTGGATAAAGAAGATGTGGTATAATAGACCACAGAATGTTATTCAGCCATAAAAAATAATGAAATCTTGATATTTGCAACAACATGAATGGGGCTAAAGCGTATAATGTTAAGTGAAATAAGTCAATCAGAAAAAGACAAATACCATAAGATTTCACTCATATATGGAATTTAAGAAACAAAATGAATGAGCAAAGTAAAAAAAGAAGAGAGAAAGACAAACCAAGAAACAGACTTAACTATAGAGAACAAACTCATGGTTACCGCAGGAGAGGGAAGTGGGGTGTGGGTGAAATAGGTGATGTGGATTAAGGAGTGCACTTGTCATTATGAGACTGGGTGATGTAGGGAATTGTTGAATCACTGTATTGTACACCAGCAACTAATAACACTGTATGTTAACTATACTGAAATCTAAAATGTGACTATATTTCTGTATGCTAGCAGTAAACAATTGCAAATTGAAATGAAAGTAGTTTAAAAACTGTGAAATGTTTAGGATCAAGTTTGACAAATTTTATGCAATATCTGTAAAGAAAATGGCAAAATATTAATGAAAGATATTTTAAACCTGAATAAGTAGAGAGGTATTCATGGTTTGGAGACTCAAAATTATTGACATGTCAGTTCTCCCCAAATTGATTTATAGATTCAACATAATTCTAAGCATTTTTTGAGAATTCAACATACTAATTCTAAAATTTGAAAATGTATACAGAAGTTAAAGGATCTGGAATATCAAAATTAAATTTGAACAAATATAGTTGGATTGGCTTCAAGGTTACTTGCTTTCAAAACTTATTATAAAACTATGGTAATCAAGGTGGTGTTACTTTTACATGATGACAGACATATAAATCAATGGTACAGAATAAAAAGTCATAATTAGACCTACATGTATATGGTCAATTGATTTTTCCACAAAGACGTCAAGATAATCAAATGGTTAAGGATCATATTTTCAATCAGTGATCCTCGAACAACTGGAGATATATATATATATATATATATATATATATATATATATATGGAAAAAAAGCCTTCAACCCTTACCTCACACCGTATATATATTCAAAATGGATCACATAACTAAATGTAAATTATAAAGCTGTGAGGCATCTAGGAGAAAAACTTTTTTGCCCTGGTTTAAGCAAAGATTTCCTGGATCACACAAAGCATGAACAGGAGAATTTAAAAATCGATAAATTGTACTTCATGAAATTAAAAACTTCTCTTCAAAAGACAAGATTGAATGAAAAGACAAGCCACAGATTGAGAGACAATATTTACGAACACATACTGATCAAGGTCTTGTATCCAGAATATACAAAAGACTTTTAAAACTCAGTAAGAAAATAAACAAATGAAAAACAATAAAAGTGGGCCAAATATTTGTCTAGATGCTTAGTTTAACTTTTCTTTGAGCATACTACTATTTGAAGAGGGGGTTTCTAGCTTTAGAAAGGGGCTTTCTATCAATCTTCCTACTTCATGATTGCTCTAACCATTGTCTTTTAGCATCTCTCTAAAACCCAAACTTTAGGTTACCAGGTGTTATGGGCTGAAATTGTGTCTCCCCCAAAAGACGCTGAAGTCCTAACCTCTAATACTTGTGAGTATTATCTTATTTGGAAATACCCTTAGCATATAATCAGTGTAAGATGAGGTTTTTAGGGTGGGCCCTAATTCATTATGACTGGTGTTTTATCAGTAGAGGAAAATTGGACACACAGAGAAGAAAGACAGTGCCAAGACCTAGGAAGAACACCATCTATAAGCCAAGAAATAGCTAGTGCTACCTGAAGCTAGGAGAAAGGAATGGAATAGATTTCTCCCTCTGCCCTCAGAAGGAACTGATGTAATTTCAGACTTCTACCCTTTAGAAGTGTAAGACAATATATTTCTGTTGTTTTAGCCAACTAGTTTGTGGTACTTGTTATGGTAGCCCCAGGAAACTAACACATTAGGGATTAGTGGATGCTCCTAGAGCAGCTGGCATCAGGACTCATTTTCCCTCATGTTTTTGTCTTTGTAGATTTTCCTTACTTTCTTACCAGTGCACTCTGCATGCCAAAATATGTTTTAAAAAATATTTTATCCAACAATTTATTTGTTTGTTTTGTTTGGTGATTTTTTTTTTAAAGAAAATTCAGTATTCATTGTGTTGGAAATCAAAGTCTATCTGACTCTTCTAGAGTAACTTTCCGAAAATGGAATCTGGTTTCTCTCAGGTACTTATTACCTTCCAAGTCCAATTTATTATTTCTTTTGTGTCTTCATTATGTCTAATATCCTATTATGTTCTGTGTATAGCATTTTGTTTCCCTTACTAAATTGCCAGTTATACCTTTGTATACATAGCATATAGAAAAATACTTCACATATAATAGGTATTTAATAAGTGGTTATTAAACAGAGTGTACTTGTATATTGGTCACATGTACATATGTGTTTATAGCTGCTTGGAGCAATGACTTTTAGTCTTAACTCAAAGTTTTTATTCTTAATCCACAAATATCTGTGTTACTCAAGGTTATGTTCAGCTAAGAGGGATTTTCTTTTCTTTCTGATTAATATAATTAAATAATACTTCTCAGGAAACCTGTTGGTTTATATCAAAACAAGTTCTTATATTAGACCACAAAATGACTTATTAATAAAATTATTCCTAATTGTTTTAATGCTATAATGTGAATATAATTATACCCATTTTACAAATGTGAAAATGAAGATCAGAAAGGGTAAGTGTCTGTTCTGAGGTGAGATACATATAATGTACTAGAGTTGGAAATAAAGTTTATTTGGCTCTAAAATCACTCACTCACTAGGTCATACTGACTACTTATTATGGATCCCATTATGCAATGATTAAGAAACTCCTAGGTATTTTTTGCTTCCCATTTGAATCAGATTCATTATTTCAAAATAATGAAAGATACCTTTCAAAATACCTATTTATTTATGCTTTTAATAATGTATTTCATGTTCTTGCTGTTACTTACTATTGTTCACCTGATGTATGTTAGATATAGACACCCTTAGAGAGTACATGTTGTAAAAATAGTCAATTATTTTGAGGTGGCTTTTCCTTTTTCTTCTCAATAAGGGAAGTTTGCCACTATAGGATAATTAAATCCATATTGTAAGTCTTCTAATAATATTTTCCCTAACAAAACTGCTTTTTTGTGTGTGCAATCTGCACAACAAACTACCATGCACTCACTTAGGCCTTGCTTTCCAGTTGTTATGTGTATGCCATATGTAAACTTTATTTACCCAAATAGTTTTTAAGTTCCTTAAGGTCAAGAATGGATTTTCTGTTATTTTGTATTTCCCATAATGACAATTGCCACTTATTAAAGGCTTACTGAATATTACTGAAATATACATATTTCATTTATCATTTACAAAAATATGGCAAATTAGGTATTATTACCTCGAATTTCATGTGAGAAGCCTCTGATATAATTAGTCCTAAGGTCATAAGTCTATTAAGTGACTACAATGACAAGTACTTAATATGTGGCTGTTAAGTTGACTGATATGTAGTAATTCTCCTGAAAGATCTTTCCATCTGGCCATAATGAAGTTAAAGAAGACATAGGTTTGTATCATTATGCTGTAAATTACTAGCTTATGATTATGGTCAAGTTACTCAGCGTCATTAAATCTGAGTTTTCTGATTTCAAAAAAATAATAATAAAGCATAATCCATGAGAGGGGTTATGAATACTAAATTAGATAACACAGGTACAAAATAATGAATATTGATTTATTAACATGCTTGATTTTGTTCCTTTTCTCTCTCCTTTTACTGAAATGCAAACTGAATTAGTAGATGTATAAATTAAGAAATTCCAAAAAGAAAAGACATTTATTTAAGTATTCCCTATTTTCTTTATATATATATATATACATATATATATATATATATACACACACACACACACACAATTTAATAGCTTAATAAATGATGCCAAAATTAAACACTTTTTGTATGATAACATATTCATAACTGCATTAAAATATCTTCAGGGAACCATCTCACATCAATTATTACCACACATCCTAAACAGGGAGCCACTGGTATTTTAGGATGTCCATATCTCTTTTATAAATATTTAGGATTTTATTCCCCACAATACTGGATATGAAGGCAACAATCTTTTAATCTAATGAAAAGGGACTCAAATATTTTTTCTTACGTGCTTTTCCCCCAAATAAACAAGATTATGATGTGAGACAATTTTTCTCTTGGTTGATTTAGTATTGTTTTTGTTCTATAATTTGAATTCTGTCTGAATTTTATGTTTTGATTTAATTTCTCTTCAGTCTATTCTGTTGTGGAATAAAGAGAAATCTTACAAAGGCCATACAGGGTTCTTTTGTTTAAACTCTACATATTTAAACTTAAAAAACAATGATATAAAATATTACTTTACTTTAGAAATGTCAAATTAATTTTACATTGATCCTAAATATAATCTAGGGGGGTTTTTTTGTAGAAGACAAAAAGTGCTACTAAAAATTCTCGTATCTTCTTCTTAATAACTCAAGAAGGACATTTTCCTTAGAAAGCACTGATCTTTAAAATTCTTTTACTTTGATAGGCCACAACATTTACTTGCTGATCTTAGGGTATGGTATATGATATTTCAACAGGATCTGATGAACTAAAAGGCACCTGGAGTACTTGTTTTGTGGAAATTTAAAAAATTAGGATATTAATAAGTTTGTGTTATGTATCTTATAGATAAAAGTCACATGTTTGAAGAACTGTGCATTTTAAGTCTTTAAAACATAAGCCTTTCTTAAGAAATTGAAACCAATTAGTTATCTTCAGCTGATGTTATTATGTGCAGTTCTCTTTTATGTTGCTACATTAATGCTTTGCCTGTAAGATCTGTGATGTCCTTCTGGATGCAAAAAAATATGTATCTCTTCCTTTAGGTGTCTTTGAATAAAGTTATTTGGTTTCCTGGTAGGTACATTGTTTATTTAAACAACTACAGACAATGAATACCAGGCTCAGAGCCATTTTGATTACTCTTAAGCAAATTAGCAGCATTCAGTCAATTCAGTGCTCTCTCCCATGTGGCCCTACTTGGGTTTCACATTAAACAGCCCCTCGGTCCAGTCCAGATGTCCAACAGTATCACTCTCCCTTTCAGAATGGTGCTGAACTTGCTCTGTTGGGACAGAATACCTGTCTGTTGTATTTAAGTAAAACATAATATATATGTAATTTTAAAATATGACTGTAAATATTAAGTGTTTATTCTCTAGCTATATGTTCACTAAGCAAGTGAAAGCGTAGAAAACTTCACTGGAATCTGTAAAATTATCCATACCAAGAGAATTAACTTGTTTGTATTTTTCATGGTGGTACAATGAGAAAAAATTTTTTGATCTTGTTTGCTCTGCTTCTGAATTCTTGGGGGAGATATCTTTTTACTGGTCTTGCTTGGTCTTTGCTTTTGGATTAGTTAGCAAATTGCCTACCCTGTAATTGAAATTAAACTAACCTACAATCATGACTATCTAAAACATTTTAAGTATCCATTCTTCCTCTTGTCACTATCACAGTTCTATTTCTATTATTTCAAATTTGATTATATTAATTGTGGACGTAAAGTCATTTTCATATACATTTGCCTCATGACAAGAATTTGAAACAACAAGCCAGGTAGCACTAGGACCTGCATGAGTATTTTCTGTTCTCAGATTTTAATTTATATCCTTCCCTAGATCATTAAATGAAAATGATTTCATCTAAATCTAAAAATTTATTAGCCAACATTTCTATAGCAGATCATGATTTTATACCTTAAAATAGTAATATGAAGTGAATTGATAGTATTTTTCAAAAAATCTATTTGCTCAGTAGTGAACTTTAGTAAGAAATATCTAAATATGCACACACATACATAAAAATGTCGATATAGGACAGGACCATAAAGTATCACTTTGAATACCTGCCTGATAACAACTATATGCTTTTAGATAAACATAGAAAATTCTGGTCCATGTGCCAAGTGCAAAATTTAACTGTAAAATAGTGACCATTATAATTAAAATATATAATTTACCAGTAAGAATAATTTATTTTAAAAAGCCATTGCATTGACTTGATATTATAGTGGTATAATGATATTTTTACCTTCATATTTTTCTATATCAACATTTTAACTTTTTATTAGTTAAAAGAATTGGCTTTATTTTAATATGGCAAATTAAAATATCTTATTTTCTGAAGACCAGAAACTTAAGATTTTCTAGATATTGATGCTGCACTAAAAGTCTTAGCATATGTCAAAATATTAAATAGGTTTTAAGATTCCAGAAAACTTATATTCAAAACATAAATACACATTTGCTACAACCTAACATCCACACTTTTTTGGCTTAACTTTATTTTAAATAAAATACACATTGAGTGCTTTTTCACTTATAGGCCTATGATAAATTTAAATTAATGGGAATAATAATTACTTTTTAGCATCATGATACATGATTTTTAAAGTTGAAGTAATGTTTTGAATAGAGAAATAGATGGCTGAGGAAATAGGAATAAAGGAGAATGGGAAACCTCTTTCTACATGCTATTTTTGTCCATCACCTAAAATGTGGGGGCAAAAAATACAAAAAGTAAAAAAAAAAAGGAGGGGCAGCCAAACATATAGGTGATTATGTAGTGAAGTGTTTTTTAAAAAGAGTTACTGTGCTTTAATTATATTTTACTTATCAATGGAAAAGAGACTCTGGAACAATTACTCCTATATCTAATGATTATTATTATATGCTATTACCTTAACTGTTAAAAATTGTACTGTAATACACAGTTGCCTATTTGAGTATTGAGAAAGAAAATACTATACTATTAATCATCATCAAATGCTGCTTATTTTAATAATTTGATCCCATCTATTCTTCTAAAATATGAAGTTTTAAAATTTTCATCTTGAATCATCACTACCCTATAATAACAGATTTGTCAATTAGTTATTCTAGGACTTTCAAATGTTAACATTCAACCATATCTTTCCTAAGCTTTGACATAAGAAGAAATGCATGTTCCTTTTAAAATGGCCTGTATAGGTTTGGTCTGAAGTTTTTGGATTAGCAGAATGGACATCAGAATGCTGTTACATCATGGACAGTCATTTTTTAGTAAAAATATCCGAAGAAGAAAACTATGGAACAAGACCTATGTGGGCCCAAATGCCTTTTACAATAGTTCCAAAATGTAAGAGGAGATACTGTTACATTAGCTGTCCACAGAATAGTCAAATTATAGAATAATTATTCTTAAAGATCAGTGAGTTATTTTTTACTTTAGGAAATCATGTGTCCAAGGCATACATTTTAAACTCAGGGAAGACTTCTTTATCAGCAAGTTGTGCACATTGTATATTTGGAAGAAACAGGGAATAGACTATTTAATATGGTTGTGATAATTTGGATGCTTTTCCAAATTAAAATTTTAACATTATAAGATGTCAGTTTTGCTCTATAGTGAACTATCACTATATATAACTAATCTGAAAAACTAAAGCATATAATTAAAATAAAATTAGTCAGCATTATATTACTTTATATGGTCAAGATAAAGGTCTTATTTTTTTCTAAGTAACTACTGTACTGATAAAATATAAAGAAAAGCAGAAGCTAAGTCTCCAAATATGTTGATGATTTTTTTTAGCTTTTCACCTATGAATTCCAGAAACTGTCCCATTATTTTCATGTTAAAAGATAATTAATGTCATTTTAATTATACCGATTAAGTGTGTTTGAGGTCCAGGTAAATAATTTCTTCTTTCATAGTATTGGTTATATGCAGGAATTCTTAGGACACAAAAGAAATGTCCAGTAGTTTGGATAAGGATTGGTGGATTTTTTACTTCCTCCGCAAAAGAGCTGATATTTTTGGCGAACTGGTTTTTTGGGGGAGGGAGTGAGAGAAGAGAAAAAGGCTGTAAATAGGCCTACACTAAAATTTTTCCTTGACCAGTGAGGATGGGGGCTGAGGGAAAGAGGTGACGTGGATTAACTGCAGTGTGATAGTATCAGTGTGTGTGTGTGTGTGTGTGTGTGTGTGTGTGTGTGTGTGTGTGTGTAACGTACAAACTCTTTTCCCCGTCTCCTGTCCCCCTTCTTGTATGTGCTGGTACCTCTGGACCGTTCAGAAGCCATTTTAGAACTCAGGAAGCAAAATATGTGAGTTCCACTTGTGCTTTTGCAGGTGCTCTGGTGGCAAGGATAACTTTTGCTCACTTGCCGGGTGTGTTACCATGCTGTTATTTAATGTCTTCGAGAATTAAAGACAGTATAGAAAAGTCCAAACCCACATCCTAACACCTGAAGCTTGTACAATGTTTCTGTAGCAGATGGCAAAACATTTCACTGGAACCTTAATTTACCGAGTCCATATCCAGATCTGGAGAGTTTTTTATTCTTTGAGACACCGCTTGAAGATCCATACTCGATATCTGGTTCTGTTTTGTAAAAACAGAACAAGAAGACCCCTTCTAGGTGTTCTGCACGCCCGGGCCCCACCCAAAGTGCGGGCGGGCCTGCAATCTTTGCATTTCTCGCTGGGGGTCTTTCCGAAAGAAAGTGCATTTTCAGTCCAGGACGACGAGCTGTTTATGGGGGAACTGGGGGCTGGGGGTAGGCAACACCACAGGGAAAATTCCCGAATAGTCTCAGGGGCTGAGAAGCCAGAGGTGCGTTTGCCTCCTCACAGTTGGACGCAGGACTCGGAGCCCGGCTGTCCTCCGCTGTCACGGGGGGAGGAGGCGGGAGTGCTGGCTTTGGCATTGGGCGTGGAGTTGCTCCAGCCGCCGAGCCGCGTCCCGCCGCCAGCTCACCTCTGCCGGAGAGCGAGGCACTCACCGGCCCGCTTGCCCCTGCTCCCACGTCGCCCTCTGGCCCCAGTCTTCAGGCACAGGTCGCCGGAACCATCCAGGGGGATGGCCGCCGCCTCCTCAGGGACTGCTGCCTGAAGGCCAGGGCCGAGGGACCCCGGCCGCCTCGGTAGCCCGCAGCTCCCGGGGCGCTGTGGCAGCGGCCGGCAGGCGCCGGGGCCCGCTCCCCCTCCCCGCCCCCAGCTCCCGCCTCCAGCCCGCTGCTAGGTGCGCCGGCTTCCCCAGCCGGCTGGCGCAGCAACGCACACACTCACTCCGAGGGCGCTTCCAAGGTTACCCGCGGGGTGGGGGCTGGGGCAGGCTCCGGCCACTGGCCTTCTCCGCTGCTTTCCTATTGCCGCGGCCCTTCCGCCGCTCCTGAGCGACCGGGATCCAAACCCAAAAGCAGAAAAGGCTCCAAAGTCCGGGAAGGGAGGTCGAGCTGCGAAGCAAACAGGCGTCCGGGCGAGGGGCGGCCTTGGTTGGCTCTGAGCGCCCGGAGCGCCGGGTCAGGCGAGGTCGCGGCAAGAGGGGCTGTGGCTCCGGCTGGCGCGTTCCGGGCCACGCAGCCTGGGCCGGGGGCAGCGCGCAGGGGCTGCAGGCAGCGCCGATGAGCCCGAGACGCCCCGGGCCCGATGGGGGGCAGAGACAAGCGGGCGGCCAAACCTGCCAAGGAAACTAACTAAATAAAAGGAGACTGTTATTTAAGGCGCGGAAATTTGAAATATTTGGACAGGAAGAGAAAAGAAAAGAAACCTTAGCGAGGGAGGGAAAAAGAAAAAAAAAATACGCGAGCTAACGGTTTTGAAACTCCCCCACCCCCACGCCGGGCTTTTCTGCGCGCCCTGAGGGAGCTCTGGGCTCAGCTTCCTTACTGGGGAGCCGGAGCTGCCGTTGGCGTCTGGAGAGTTTCGAAGGGACGGAAAGGATGTCTTCGCAGCTCCTGCATAGACGGCTTGGCTTAGGTTGACAATGAGCAGAGCTTTATTCTGGGTCTCAGGCTGGAAGTTCGTCTCCTGCCTCTCTGAATCGGTCCCTCCGTGGATCTCCTTTTTTTTTTTTCCCTCTCTCTCTCTCTGTCTTCTCTTTGGAACTGCCGTGTAAAATCAAAACAATCTCGACATAGCAAGACCGGGACTTTCCTCCCCGGAGTCCTTCGATGAAGGTAGTTAGGGCAGACAGGAAGGCCCTTTCTCGCTCCAGCACTGCGATCTTCCAGCGCTTCTGGACTATTACTTCTACACCCCCCTCCACCCCCCCACGGCAAAAGCCAAAAGCACCTTTTTGGAAACTAAGATTTCGAAACCAGTCCCAGGCTACGGATTCCCCAAGGTTTGTTTGATCAACCTGATCAGGAAAATTTATAATTTACCAATTGAATTGCTTTCCTGAGATGGAATTATTTTATCTATTTATCACTCACCCAGGATGGTGTGTGTGTGTGTAGGAACTCATCACCCCATTGTGAAATGTGTAACGTTTATCAGAAAACTATTGATTCACTACGGAAATATGGTAAAATGAAGTGTGCTCTGTGGCTCAAAGACCAGAATGTGGCCTGAGGAGACATGGATGCGGACGCAGTGAAGAACTGAATTTGAGAATGCATCCCCGGCTTAAGTATCCTTCATCCTTTATATGGCATTGTCTCCTGGGGTGCTGATCACTCCATCATTTTGATCTTGCCGCCCCACTCTGCATCTGAATTAAGTTCAGACTCTTCTCTATCTCAGCTCGTTACAAATTCGATCCCATTAAACTCAGCAGCACCTTTTCTTCCATCGTATACACTTGAACACATTCAAAATCTTGCTGAATATTGTTGAAGTTTTTGAGAGATTGAATAATGGCTTTTCATATTTCCTAGAGGGGGACCACATAACTCATTTCTAAAATACTTAGATTAGTAAAGCTATTTCCTGCGAAGAGCCAAAGAAATGTGCCGATGTTTTAATGCTTAGCAAATTTTGGGCTAATGGAGAGTTCCCACTCCCCTTACTGTGCTCTCACTTAAGAACAAAGCAACTGTAGAAGTACTCCTCTCCAGCTTTATAGACAACCTATGCCTTTAGGTTTGAATTTTCTAAAGAGTAATTTTAATGCTGAGAAACCTGGATACTGAAAAGTTAATTGAACTCCACTTTAAATTCAAAAGCATCCATCTTTATAGTTGCAACTTGTTAAAAAAGTTTTTATTTTTTAATAATAGGCTTGTGTCTAGAAAGTTTTCAGTTTTCCCAAGCAGTGTATTTTATATACTGATTCTGGTTTTGAAATCCAAAACACAACACTTTTTCCTTCAAAAATCCCACTTTCTACTTTTTTCTAAACTTTAAAATTAAATATTTTAAATTTAATTTCATGTTGCTGTCAAAAATAATTTATTCAGTGATTTGTGGTGAGGGGTGGCAGAAGTTGAAGTCTTATTGCACTTAAAGAAGGTGAACTTTAATGAGAAGTGAAAAGAATAAACTTTTTCTCCTATATTCTTTTATACTATCATGGAAAAAATTATTGAAAACCCTTGCTTGTGACCATTCCAATCCTTGTTAGGGCAGGCATCAAAACCATGTCCTTCAATAAACCTTTAAGTATTTTGTTCTTTTTGGAGCCAGGGCAGGGAGCTTATAAAGCAGAAGGCGGAAGCTTGCACATAAAACATCTTTGTTCATGTAGGGGATGATGAATAAAGTAAAAATTTATAAATGGTAAATGCACTGAAATCCTTTGGTGAAAATCTTTAGTTAAAATTAAATAAGTAGTAGATGCTAGACAATTCTCTTGGAAATTTGAGATTTCTATTTCACTTAAATTTTTAAATTTTATATAAGTGTCGTCTTCTTCTTCTTCTTCTTCTTCTTCTTCTTCTTCTTTGACAGAAACACAGCTAGAGAGGGAACATAAGCAGGGGAAGTGAGAGAGGGAGAAGGAGGCTTCCCACCGAGCAGGGAGCCCAATGCCGGGCTCCATGCCGGCTCCATCCTGGGACTCCTGGATCATGACCTTTGCTGAAGGCTGAGGCTCAGCAACTGAATCACCCATGCGCCCCTAGCTAAGTGTATTCTTAACAAGATTTTTATAAGGCTTTACTAAAAGTTTTGTAGAAATCAAATACCATATATAAGAGGGGCCTATTTACTTATTGTAAAAGTTTCTATATTATATTGCAATTAAGACCCTTACATGTATATATAGTTATGACCCTTACATGTAATTTATATATATTTTTGCTATAATTTTTATCCCCTAAAAATATGTATTTGCATTATATTTTAAGACTTAACATTTTGTAATGTTACATTTCTGACATTCAGGGAGGAAAAAATTGTGATAGTATACTTATGGTATAATTTTGGGGAACGTATTATTTAACCAATTGTTTCACTTCGTGATCTAAAAAAACAAGTAGGAAGCACTTTTAAGGTGGCATTTTCTTTTAAAAGTGACTTTTAGAGCTAATATATATTTGTTTTCAGATCACTATTTCTGAAGCCTATTTTCCAACTATTAACTTAACTTTGAGAAAGGTTGAAGATTGAATATTAGGAAAAACTCACATCAAAATAATTTCAAGTCTTCAAAAAATATCCTTATTTTGTTGTAAAGAGAAATATGAGGTACCAAGTAAAATCCCTGGGGAGAGACATGAGAAAAGAAAGAATAACTGAATCATCAATAGAATGTCTAGTTTTCTACTTCATCTACTTTTCTAATGTTGAGACAACATTGTGATCTTTTAGTATACTTCTTAGCAAGTGGCAAACTATGTGGGGGTAATAGAGTGGAAAACACAGAAAAACACTGTCCTGTTTCGAAAAAGTGTTTTAATTAGGCAAAAGAAGCATCAGGACAAACCATTTTTAAAACAAAGTCTCTTAAGCTGGGTTTTGAGACTGGCAAAGGGAGAAGCAAGGAAAAAGTCAAGGCAAGATAACATATTCAGGAGAAAGCAAAGCTATTTGCGATTATATGTTAGAACTCAGGATTTTGCAGGTGAAAAGTATGTTGCTTAAATATATTCATAAACTTGTATTAAGATTTCCACTTCACATCCTGAGAAGATTTAACTAGCTGTTTAAAATATGACAAAACTGAATTTTAACAAGTGATAGTAATATAGGACAGGCAACCAATTAACTGGCAAAATAGAAGGCAGTGTGGGAGAGCCCTCCCCACATTCATTGCAAATTCGAAGCTCCCTCTGCCTGGTTTCCCTCCATTAGGCTAACAACCTTATTCCTCCGGTAGAGCCTGGCCAAGTCACAGGCGGTGTCCCCCTTATGGTTCCGATGCCCCACTTTGCTGGCTGTGTGCTTCATGAGGAACTCCACCACAGGGAGGTGGCCTTCTTTGGCAGCCAAGTGCAAGGGCAGGTTCCCTTCATTATCCTCAATGTTAACATCAGCTTGGAACTCCAGCAAAGTCTGTAAAGTGTCCAGGAAACCTGCTCTGGCTGCATCGTGAATGACAGCGAAACCAGTTCGGTCTTTCAAATCAGGATTAGCACCTCTAAGTAGTAGTCTCCTGGCAATCTCAGGATTTCCAAGTTTCATAACCTAGGAAAGAAGAGAAAATGGGAGAATCCTTTAAGTGCTCTTACAAAAATATTTAAAAATATCCATCTCCCCTATTTATATAACTTTATTTTTAGTTAAAGAGTGATTCGGGAAGACCCACCTGGTGGGGTTTGAAGGAAAGAAAGTACTAGTAGACAAGAGTAGAAGAAGAACTCTAAAAATTGAGCTTCTATGATGGAATATCTTAAACAGGCCTAAACGTAGGTTAACTAATCAATAAAATAGAACTAGTCCTACTGGTAGAAAATTCACCCACAACTCAGTTTCCTATCTCCCATGAAAAGTTGCACAATTTCACGAATTTATTAAAGTAAAAGAAATGGAATTTGAGAATCTTGTTTGCTTGCTTATGCTCATAAAACATAAAACCTGGGTTATTAATTCTGAAATATCAAATGTAGATAAAATTTATTTTCTGAATAGCTACTGAGAGTTTCTTTAAATCCACAAAGAAGTGTTTCCACACATCAGACTCCATCACCCAGTATAATAAAAATGATCTATTAAAACATGAGACCTGATATTTTCTTAAATTACTAATTTTCACAAGTTCTCTTCAAATATATATAGCTAAAATTTCCAAGTGTTTTTTAAAAAATATTTTTTCTTTGCAAGTTATTTTATACTGGCTGCTGGGTGTGTTTGGTGTTTAGAATCCTTCACATGAAATTTTAAAATGTTGCTGATTGTTAAAGTGTTAAATAATCAGTGGTGTGCTAACATTGCTTATGATGCTGATTTATCTAAAGCTAAGTTCATGATATGCCATGTACTAGACAGGAGATGACTGCATGGCAACCGTTCCTGAAAAGAATGAAACAGTTATCCTACTATATCATTTACTGCTTCTTAAAGTTCTAACTAGCTTCCTGATTTTTAAGTGAGCAAGCAAAGAGAAAATAAGAAATTTAATATGTATTTTGAGGCACACCTTTGTCTTATGGTTTGAGTGCATGTAATAATCAACTGGTGATGCCATCTTATTTCCTTTTGCAGTTATTATCTGACATTTAGGAATAGCTATTTGTAAACTGCCAACATTTTAAAAGTCAGAATGTGGTATTAAAATTTGCTATTAACATACAAATAATTCCTATGACAAACACTTATTTACTGTTGTTGGAATACATTTCACTCTAATAAGGGCTTCTGTTATGCTCTCATAATTATAAAATGTCTTATAGAGAAACATGCAATTATATAATACATATATTTTAGTTGTGAAAAAAATATAGTCTCATTAACATGCCAGAAAATAGTTCAGCATTTTAACTGGTTTCATTTATATTTAAGTATATTCATAATAACAAAATAAATAGATTATATAGTAGACAATCAAATTTTGTGAAATTAAATATCCATTGAAAAATACAAACTTGTCTATCTCTTTAAGCTGTTTATTTAAAAAATAATCACAAATTAAGTAATAAATATATTTAGAATAAACATTTTATAAATGCAAACTATATAGATAGCCAAGATATTACACTTCTCTGTTAATAAAACCCTGCTAATTTAGCCCTTCCTTTTGGGGCAGTGGTAAAAATGATACATAATTTATTTTTTGAGAATTTCAGTAAAATATACTTTGTGGTTAAAAATGAACACAATCTAATTTTTGCCACATTTACCTCTAGAGATTTAGTCACATTTAAGGACCTGGACTGGGAAAAATAGGGACAGACACCTTGGATCTCTGTAAAGCAAATGTGCGATTAAGGCCTTGATATCATCCTGATTGAAAAGCTTACACTAGGAACCGGGGGGGTGGGGGGTAGCTTTTGTAACCAAGTTAAGTGAACATAATTATAGAAGAAAATTTGCCATCTTTCACAGAAAATAATAGTAATATTGGAAATTGTTTTGAAAGAAAGTTCTTTCTTAGGTTATGACACAACCTCAGAGTCAGGATTATACATACTGAAAATAAGCCTTGGACGTCTGTTTGTGTATGTTTCAATATATGTACAAGGGTTAAGCCACAATAAGTGGGTGTTAGTATATTGATAAGTGTGCTTAATATAAACAAGGTTGCCAAGTTGTATTAAAAATGCCAAAACTTTGTCAGTATTAATCTCCCAGTCTTCCTGTTCGTCAAAAGTCCTGTAAGGTCTTATTCTGAACATGGGTTAAGCTGCTCATTCTTTGTCAGATTTATATAATCTTTTGGGTTTTCAATAGGAAACTTCTCAATGTGTTAAATTTGTAGCATTGTTATCACCATCAAACCTATTAAAAACTACTAGGTGGACAAAGAAAAAAATTTCTTTTTCCACAGAATCTACCTGAAATAATAAGATTAATAATTTAATGTCTATGTATAAGCTTCCTTAATACTGAAAACTTTGCAAAGTCAGTATATTGTTTTAAAATGCCCAGACTGAACTTCGTCTGTTAATAGTATATCTCTTGCTGCTTAAATTTCTAATTCTTGTAAAACAAAGCATTCTAAAACCTTCTCCCAGTGGATTTTCAAAAATAGCTTCAAGTGTTGCATTTTGCATTTCGGAATAAGAATAGTTCATAAGAATACCATCAGAACTCTGATAAAGCAACTATTTGAGATTACTTTGCCATTTTTCTGTTTATAAGCCTTTCATGTTAGTTACATGATAACTAACATTCAGAGGAGAAAAAAATATCAGGTACAATACTTGGCAGCTGGACATGTTTCATTTCTTGCTTGTAAATCTAATTACTGAAAGTTAGAACATACCACGGCATAACCGCAGAGACAAAAATACTACAAACTGATCTCTGATTAGAAAATCAACTTTTTATTCTTCCACAGTCCTGAATGGGTGGATGGTATTACATTAACTGTGAAATGTGCATCCTGTCCCGTTGCCCAGGCCACCCATTCCAAATGAGGAAAGGTCTTTTGTCAAAACTTGAAGCATTTGAAGGAAAAACACCCTCGCCAGTAGTCAAGAAAATTAACGTTAAAGTCAATTATTGGAGCAAAGCACGGAAACCACTAATAGCAGTGTATTTACTTCAAATAATAATCATAATAATGTGTTTACAGAGTTGTCTTAAAACACACACACACACACACACACACACACACACACACACACACACACACCTCGGCGCTGCTACGACTACTTTTAAATCCCTACCGTCACAAAAACGTTCCAAAAATTAAGACCAAACCTGGAACCCATTCGATATCGAGGATGTTATTGAATTTGACGAGCTTGTTCAAAGTACGTCATTTTGGGGAGTTGAATCCACTTAGAGATATAAAATATGGCAACCAACTAGGCTTAAAAAAGCAGTGAAATTTTGTACCCCTGAAAGCTTAAAAGCCGTTATTCCAGAAACCCGGGTTACGGAGGCAGTAATGTTGACCTGTTTTTCCCACCTCTCTGGATACCAACCTGCAACGCAGTCCTTCCAAATCCATTTTGTGCATTGACGTTTACATTATTTTGCAACAAACTAGTAAGTTGCTCTAGGTCCCCCCTGGCAGCTGCAGACGCCAACTCGTTCCCCCAAGGCTCGGCCATTCTTTAGGGTCCTGACGATCGGGAAAAGATGAATTAGTTGTTTTTCTTTTTCCCTTTTCCTTTGCACCTAACCAGGCTGCATGATGGCATCGGAGACTGACAGAAGGACTGGGATGGTTAATCTAGAGTAGAGCTTGGTAGTAAATACTAGTAAGATCTGCCTGCCAAAAGCCCGCCCCTCGATTCACACGTGATTATTCAGCAAAACTGAGCCATTGGAGAGGGGCTCCGCTCCTTGCTTTTTAGCTTAACCCCTGTGAAGAATTCTGGTGACTCAACAGAAAGTCACACAGACATAAATACACTCCCGGCAAATTACTCTGGACGTAAAATGTAGGCAGAGTTGTCACGTATCTACACTACAGATCTCTGTGAGGAATGTGTGCGGAGACTTAAGGGACTAGATCAGGGCACGAAATACCGCGGAAGAAAAGACATTACGGGGGAAAGAAAAGGCATTAACCCACCCTTGTTCACGGTGGTGGCTTGAACCGCGCGAGTCAGAACCGCTGGGGCAGGTCCTCGGAGGGGCTCGGTCTCCATCCGTCTCACCGAAGGGGTAGTCCTGAGTCCTCCGCTGCAGGGAGAGCGCCGCGGTGGCTGGATGCTGACGTGCTCCGGAGGGTTAAAGATGATCGCCAAAGGCAAACGGGAGTAGCAGTTCCGTGGCCCTCAAGTTATAGGTCTTAAGGACTCTTCGGGGAGCCTCCGCTTCTCAGGAGGAGCCTTTATTCGCGTCCGGGCGGAACTGCGGGCTAACGCCGAGTGGGAAGGCTCCGTAGCCCGCCCGCTGGGCTGCCGCAGTCCTGCGGAGCCTCAGAGGCAGTGGGAGCCAGGGTCGGAGCGCGTCTCGGGAGACGGCCCGGCGCGCGCCGGGCTCCGGGCAAGTCGTTCATGCCGGCCCCACCAAGTCCCGGGACTCCCAGCAGCGTGAGGAAGGGAGCGAATGATGCGGGAAGCGTCTATGGAGCCCAGGCTGCTGCGGCAGCGCGCGGCAGCATCGCGGCTGCACAAGGCAGCCCACCAGTAACTTCCCGCCTACGACCGAGCCACTTCAGACTTCCCACTGTAGACGCTCCTGGAGCTGCCGCCGCTGTCTTTTCCTTCCTTTCCCAGTTTTCGGGGGGCCTCCGGAGATCGGGGGCGACCAGAGAAGCGCAGGCCAAGGTCTGAGTATGGGGAGTCGTCACAATGCCAGAGCGCAGCCAGTCCCGCCGCCCTCTAGGCGAGAGCCCAGCGGCTCCGACAGCCGGTGCCACTTCGCCGACCTCTCGCGGTCCCTCGGCCTGTGCCCCCAGCCTGTGCCGTAGACAGGGCAGCGGCCGCCAAGCTAATTGTACCCGGAGCTAAGCCGGGCAGCACTGCTTCCTCCAGAGCCGCAGCGCTCTCAGTGACAGTCTTTTTGTAGCTGGTCCCCCCCAAATCGCCGGTCGCTGCTCTCTTCACCCCTACAGATACTTGAGCGTTGTCCTCCTTTGAGCGCTTTTCCTTCCCTCCCTCCCTGGCTTCTTTTTTCGCTCAAACAATTGCTGCTTCTGTTGCCGCTGCAGAAACGGTGCCGGTTTCTTCTCTCTTTTTTCCGACCTCATCAGCTTTTTTTGAAAAGAAAAAAATTGAGCGCTTTTTGAGTTGAAAAACCCGCCCCCATTTTAACGGCAGAGTTTTAAGGAGGCTCGACTGAGTTGCAGCGCCGCAGGAGCGGGAAGGCCGGGCACCGCCCACGCACCGCCCACTGCCCAGGAGGTGCACAGCCTCACTTGCTCGCTCGCTCCGCCCCTCGCCCGCGCCCTTTCTCCCGCCTCCTCTCGCTCCACCACCCTCCCTGAGTCTCAGGCGCGGGTTCTCACCCGCCTGCCCCACGGCCAGTTCCCAGCAGGAACTGCGTTCTGCCCCGCGGAGCCGGCTCCGCGGGCTGGGTGGCGGGCTGGAGGCTGCGACACGAAACCTAGGACTCCTGGAGCCCGGCGGGGGCGGGTGAGGGGGAAGAGGCTTGTTAATTAAGACTGCTGCGGAGAGCCGCAGGGCCTTACAGGCTCCGCGGCGCTGGCTGCTGGAAGGCGGAGAGCGAGCTGGCGCGAACCAAGTTTTCCCCGACCCTGGCGGGGCAGGCAGGCTCGCCTCCGCTCTCCCTCGCTAAGGCTCTCGAAGTTCGGGCGGCCGGGCCTACCGCTGCCGCCTCCTCCTCTGGGGCGCGCACTGTGTAAATTCCTCAGCCTTTTCTCAGTCCTGGGCCTCCGCCTCGCACCTGCCAGATCAACGCCCGGGGTCCTGGTGGGCAGAGATGGCGATGGGAGCGGAGGAAAAGACCCCACTGACTGCGAGAACAGTGCTCAGAAAAAGCAAACGTCTTTAACAGACTGACTGTTACGAAAACTAAAGACAAAGTGTAAGGAAGAAATCATGACGAACTCTGAACTCTTAATGTTTCAGAGAGGAGAAAATGAAATATTCCACTTCTTCGGGAAAAGGGAGAAAAGCAATTAATTTTAAAGCTAACTTTACAGTAACTGTTGGGAAGCTTTTCTAACAAGGCCGTTTCTTTATTGCCAAAGTGCTCTCTTTTTCTGCTTAGATGGGGGCTTGTTTTGGGGGGGGATGAAGGATGTCTAATGTAAAGGAGTAGTCTCTTCACCAATCGTTTATTTTAGTCATCTGAGACACCAGTTGTTTATACTTTTAACCTCCTCTTTTAACTATGTAAGATTAATTAATTATTGGTTTCTGTACTTTTTGTTCTTAAAAATACCCAGCACGGTGCACCCAGTGGTCAAAATGAAACCAAGCAAAAAATGACAAGTGGTCTAATTAGAGTCGGCTTCTAGTAAGCATATCCTCCAGCAACATCTGTACTCAGTCCCTTGAAGTATAGTGGGAGTATTAGCAACAAAACACACCAGAAACATCTGGATAATCATCTAGCAACAGACTGGCTAGTAGACAGAGGGAGAGTTGAAACTGGGAAGAATCTGGCAGTGTTTTCTTTGACAGAAGTGTTGAGGAAAAAAATAACTAGAGCTCTTTTCTTAGGTAAGTAAACTTGAATTGTGGATCAGGTATGAACTACAACACCGGAAATTAACTCTTCTCATTTCTTACATGTATTTAGACATTTCAAATTTATGAAGAGTAACTTTCTGGCATTTAATATGGTTTATTGCTAAGAGAAGATACTGTAATGAGGAATTATACTCATTATGTATAAATACATATGTTATAATTTTCATGAAATACTTTAAAAATAATTTATATTATTTTTTCAGTGTTCCAAGATTCATTGTTTATGCCCCACATCCAGTGCTCCATGCAATTCGTGTCCTCAATACCCACCAACAGGCTCTCCCATCCCCCCACCCCCCCTTCCTGAAATACTTTCTGCTGAATAACCGAGTAAATAAAATTTATGGTAGTTTAAGTTGCATAGAGAGTTAGACTAAGATTTTTGGAGGTCCTAAACTAACTGAAACGATTTTGGTGTCCCATCATCACACCTCATATGTAAATAAAAACAAAGCTAAAAATGGGCTGCCTGGGTGGCTCAGTGGGTTAAAGCCTCTGCCTTCCGCCCAGGGCATGATCTCAGGGTCCTGGGATTGAGTCCCACATTGTGCTCTCTGCTCGGCAGGGAGCCTGCTTCCTCCTCTCTCTGCCTGTCTCTCTCTGCCTACTTGTGTAACTCTCTCTCTGTTAAATAAATAAATAAAATCTTAAAAAAAAAGCTAAAAAATAGGAGTAAAGAAGGCCAAAAAAATTCCGATTTTTCCCAGTGATAACTACTTTAGTGCTTTTGCTGAAATATTGAATTTAAATTCTTTAAGGAAGGCTTTTTGGTTTTTTTATTCTGTCTTTGCTTGTACTCTAAAGCATGTCCTTAGTCTGTTTATTGTATAAACCACAACTAGCAGCACAGAGGTTCCAGCCTTAATTCAGAGAGCATAAGTAACCACCATAAAGTACCTCCAATGAAAATCTAATATTTATTAAGTATTAGTTCACTGAAGTATATTCAAAGGTGAGTATCTCTGCATTTAATAATTTTACATTCTAATATGGTCCACAGTTATGCATCTATTATATTGAAAGTAGTGGTTTCTCTTTTAGCATAATAATGATACGTCTTTCAAACACCAAAAAAGAGGCTTTATATGAAATACTAACAGTTATAGAAATCTTTTTTCTCCCAGCAGTTCATTCTCATTTTAAAGTGCTTATAGAGATATAATTTATCAGGTTATTTTATGCTTTTCCTCATTGACTCAATTATGCAATTTTTCAGTGATTAATTTATGGAAATATGTATGTGGTATCTATAATATCTTTACCTCCTATCAAAATCTTCCTTTTATTGTATTTATAGATCCAACAGAGGTGGAAAACAGACTGGCACCCTCAGGGATCTTTTTATCATTTCATAATTGTGACTTAGGCATTTTATTTCTGAGTTTCAGTAGGCTTTTTTATATGGTCCCACCACTTATGAAAGTCATCTTGTAAAGTAAGTAAATAAATGCCCAGTAAGCAACTCAAAAGCTTAAACATAATAGCAGCAATTAACATTTGTGTATTGTTTCATGGTTATAACATCTGATACATACATTATTTAATCTTCACAACTCTGAGTTAAATATGGTAATTATCCCCATTTTTTAGGTGAAGGAACTAAGGCTTGCAGAGATTGTGATTTAAAGCCAGTAAGCAGTGGATATAGGATTTGGATTCAGACCTTGGGGCCCCAAGTCTTATACCTATTCCATTTGTTAAGAGTCCACGATCAGACACTCGACTCCCAAAGAAATTACATCATTAGATTAAATATATTTTTGATTACTCAGGTGTAGATCTAGTTCTGTAGTAGCATTAATCTTATGAATTATATTAGAAGTGAGTAGTGTTGAAAAGCTTAATTAACTTAACCAAAGGATAAGGTTAACACCACCATAAGTTATGTTGATATCATGTGCCCTGATAGTATATGATAAGGACATATCACTTCTGTGGTACTCTTCCTCCCAAATCCATAAAGAGAATAATTCTGACAAAATTTTAGACAAACCCAAATTGAGGGATGGTCTATAAAATTCCTGACCACTACTCTTCAAAAGTCAAGATCAAAAAACTGTCACAGATTGGAAGAGTCTGAGGAAACATGACAACTATGTATAATGTGGTATTTTGGATTAGACCCTGAAACAGAAGAAATAAATTGATATAAAAATGCAAATAGAGTCAGGGCACCTGGGTGGTGCAGTCTGTTAAGCATTTGACTCTTGGTTTTTGGCTCAAATCATGACCTTAGGGTCCTGGAATTGTGCCCCACATGCTTCTTCCTTGGCTCCTCCTTCACCTTCTATCTAAAATAAATTTAAAAAATGAAACTAGATTCTCTAGAATTTGATTAATAGTATTGTATCAATATTAATTTCTTTGTTCTGATAGCCATACTATGGTTATGTAAGATGGTAACATTAGAGGAAGCTAGATCAAAGGTAAATAAATATAAATCTTAAATTATGTCAAATGAAAATTTAACAAAATAACTTTATCACATATATTTGAAAGAAAGATGAAATAAAAGTTCTTTTTCAAACAGTAATGGTAAGAGCAAAGAACATGGAGATTCTAGAAAAATATCTATATTTGATTTAGGCTGCTCTGTGAGTTAATGTAGTTTAGCTATGAGAATGAATTAAAATTATTTTCCTTTGCTCATGCGTATGTATGGAGAATCTCTATACATTTTTATTCTCTGTGATACTGAAATAAATTGTTTCTAAGAAAATTCTGGGGAAATGAAAAATGAACTATTTTTAAAAAAGATTTTATTTATTTATTTGACAGAGAGAAACACAGCCAAAGAGGGAACATAAGCAGGGGGGAGTGAGAGAGGGAGAAGCAGGCTTCCTGCCCTGCGGGGGGCCTGATGCGGGCTCTAGCTGGGTCTCCCGGGTCATGACCTGAGCAAAAGGCAGTCGCTCAACCAACTGAGCCACTCAGGTGCCCCCCAAATGAACTATTTTTTAATTCAATATTTATTTTTCTTTCATTTCATTCTCTGTAGTGGAAAATTGCTCTGGATGCTGGGTACCCAACCTATGAACAGCTAGGTCAAAAGGAAGACTCGGTCTTCAAGAAGTGTACAAACTTTGCAACATGGAGGGTGAATTGCAGGGATGCAAGAGCGTAAGTGGAAAGAGCACTAGTTTTGACCTAACCTTAAATACTAGGTCTGTCACTTTGTAGCATGGCTTTGGGCAAATTCTTAACCTGTCAGAGCAATTTTTTATTCTGTAAAATTGTTGTAAGAAAGAGATAAGATGTATAAAATACCTGTACATAGTAGACATCCAATAAAAATTAATATATTTAAAATTGTTTTTATTATATACAAAATAATTTGCATATATGAACTATGGTGACTATAAAAACATAATGAAATGGCTTATAATCTCAAGGAAACTTCAATCCTTGGGAAGAGATCAAAAAATGAATAGATGAAACTGTTAGAGAAAAAAAAATCAGAATTCCCCAAGCATTAAATTGTGTTGGAAAGACAGTAAAAGCAGTGCTTAGAAAGGAGAAGAATCCTTGTTGGCTTGTCTTATGAAAGCAGTAGACTTGAAAAAAGCATTTAGGAATTGGGATAGAGAGTAGTAGCAACTAATATGTTTGGAGAGCTTTAAGGTTTCTGAAGAGTTTTCACAAGCATTGCATCACTCAGTGTTCACAATTACTATAAGATAAGTTTTATAAGCCCCATTTTAGAGAAAAAGAAATTGAGACTTAGATTTTTTTTTGTCAAGGGACAGAGTTAGAATTGAAACATAGTAATGCTATGAAATTTCTATGCTTGTTTTGTAAAAATAGTTTTATTTTACATACATTTTTATATTTGTTTTCTCATCACCTGAAACAGTCATATCAGAAGATGAAGTCAGAGAAACTAAGTAACCCATCCAAGTTCCCCCAGCCAATTAGTTGGAAAAGTAGTACGGAACCCATGTACCTGAATGTGGAGGGTATTCTTCCCATCTTTTCACATTACCACATTGTTTTAATTTCCAGAAGGAGAAAAGGGAGGGAGATAGGGACAACACTGGATTCGAATGGGTTCTGCAGTATACACATATTGTCACAGAGAAAACCCTCCACTTTCAGGGCTGCATCAATCCTGGCCATGTAACTAGAGACAATTGTTCACCCACCTTGTTCTGAGAATGACATATATGAATGGGGCAACTGAATTACCACACTTAAATTGCTGGTACTTTGTTTCACCTCATGATTCACACATGTGCTATATTTTGGAATTACTTCCTATGGGATGGCAAATTAAAAGATACATTCAATTCATGTGACTATAGTTAGTTCTATTTCTTATCTAGCTAATTATGGTCTGAATACAGATTACTGCATGGGAGTTGTAGGCCAGGCTATTTTCATTTAAGAAAATACAAGATGAACCTAGATCTTTACAACACCATAGTGCTCTTCCTTGTCTTCAGGGAATACAGAGATCTAGGCCTTGGTCTATATGGTGGTTTCACTAGCATCTACTTTACAGCACAAAATCGGCAATCTTATTTCACACTTTCAGAGTTTAATGTACTTTCTAAGGCAAGTCAATGCTCTATTACAGTCCAGAAGATCGTATTTTCCCAAGTCAAAGTTAAACATATCTCATTGTCACTTCTCCTCCAGTGAGGATGACAATTACAAATTGTCACACTTCATTACATAGTCTTTGACTATTTTTGTCTCAAAGCCATTCAATTTCTGACCATAAATTGAAACTTTTAGTAATTGGTATTTCAATATAATTTCTGCACTTATGGAAGTATTTTAACTATATTCAAAGCTGGACTCGTTTCCCCCATTTGTAAGATGCTGCCTTAGGTCTAAAAAATAAATGTTATGCTGCAGGAATAGAGAAGTTTTTATTTGTCTTAACTAACAAAAAAAATGCTCATCTTTTTCTTGGGATCGATAGTCTCACTTTTCTCGGCTTCCATGTTATACCCCACGTCGATCTTAGCATCCTGGTTACCTCTGTGTTATCGAGAGGTTGATGGATGAGTCAGGGCGCTTGGGATTGAGTGTGCCAGTGTGTAAGCAGGTTTTGGTAGTGAGGTTGAGCGTAAAAGACTGCATATGAAGTTGTATTTTGGTTACACTTTGTTAGAGAAAATGTACAGTTATGAAATGCTGTTTGTAAAACGAGTTTTTAGAGTGTTCAACTGGTTTGTGGGCTTGATGTGTACTTATGTGACTATGTAACCTCGTAAGACTTAGAAGCTGCTCCCTGCCCCAGCCAGGAGAAGGCAGTACCCTGAGGCCTTTGCTTAATTCCAAACCGAAATAACCTGTTGCAGGACAACTAGCCCCCGCAGTTGCTACTTGGGGTCCCCGCCACCCAGGCGCGAATCCCGGCCCGAGAGTCGCGCGCCCAGCGCTTGACAGGAAGGCAGTCACGTGGCAGCCGCAAAGCGGCGCTTTGCGACCTCGATGACAGGCAAAATGTGCGACAGCCTTGGCGCTGGCCAACCAGGGGCGGAGGCGGCGGCCAGGGAGGAAACGGAGGAGGCGGAGGCGGCCGTGGGGTTCGCCCGCCTGCTCGTTCGCCTGGTTTCCCCGCCCCCGCTGGTCTCGCCGCTGCAGAAGGGAGCCGGTTGCGCGCTGTCGTAACCTGCCCGCATCCTGGCCAGCAACGGGAAGACCGGACCCCCATCCAGACCAACCTCCCTGTCAGGGCGGCTGCGGCGTGGGCTCCGCGGGGCGCAGGCGGGCGGCCCGGGCGCCTCAAGGTTACCGAGTGCATGAGCGCCTAGCTACCCGCGCTGCCCCGCCCGCCGGCCCGCCGGTCCGCCCGCCGGCTCGCCCGCCGGCCCCTCGGCGCCCGGCGGCGGCGGCGGCGGCGGCGACGGCCGCAGGAGGCGCCGTTTCACTCCCAGGTGCGCGCTTCGCCCCGGGAGCCGCGGAACTCGGTGGCCGCCATGGCGTCCAACATGGACCGGGAGATGATCCTGGCGGATTTTCAGGTGAAGTATATGGCTCTGTTCCTCTTCCACTCCAACCTCGTGGGTTCCCGGTGCCAGAAGGGTTGCCTCTTAGGGTTTGTTAGAGCATTGCGGTGGTGTGTGGTTTGGGCATTTATACCGTACGTGGCGCGCGGTTGCGCGCGCGCCCGTGTGTGTGTGTCTGTCTGTCTGTGTCTGTGTGTGTTGAGCCATTCGGGAACGTGCAGTTCATATGCTGGGTTGGGTTTGTGTAGAATTTGTTTACGGATTTGCAGGGTTGAGGGGGTGTTATGATACTTGGTTTAGTGTATGTGTGTGGACTGTATAGTGTGTTCTGTATTTTGTGGAGAATGGGGAGAATTTGGGGGTATGAAGTGGGGCTCAAGTACGGTTTTTTTTGGGTCAGGAATTTTGGGTTGTTCCTTGAAGAGAGTGTGCTGTATGGAGTGTGGGTGTGGAGAGTGTGGTGTTGTGGGTGTGGTGTATTGTAATAAGGAGAGAGTAAAAAAGAACGGGGAGGAGGTGGTGAAGGTAGTGGTGAGGGTATGGTCTTTTTCAAGGGGAAATAAACGTTCGAGACCTTGCCTTATTGGAATCTTTGGAGGATATGAAGATAGGGAGGAGGCAAATAGACTATATATACCGAAGTATCCTCGGTGACTTCATAAGTTTAATAAATTACCTATTTGAGGATTCCCTACTCCTACAGATTTGAATTGCTTGGTGTGTGTCCTAACTCCAGGAATAATTTAAAGGATAAGCAAAGGTTGTTTTCCTTTACTCAACCTAACTGTAGTTACACTAATATATGTGTATCTTTTTTTTTTTTTTTTAAGATTCCACTTATTTGTTTGACAGAGAATCACAAATAGGCAGAGAGGCCTGCAGGGGAACCAGGCTTCCCGTCGAGCAGAGCGCCTGATGCGGGACTCATCCGAGTACCCTGAGATCATGACCTGAGCAGAAGCAGAGGCTTTAACCACTCAGGCGCCCAATATATGAGTATCTTAAGGAAGTCCTCTGAAAGTACAGTTGTACCCCATCATGAAAGACTTGGTGTTAGAACTGATACCCTATGAAACAATCTTTATCTTTGCCTTTTGATGTTTGATGAAGAAAGTATTGTAGTGAGATATTTTTAACCTTTAATTTTGGCATTAACTTAGAAGCTACTGTTATGTATAGGCAGACTTTTTTCTCTAACACTCTCATCATTGCACATGGTCTAACACTAGCATAATAGGTGATATTTTTTCTGAGATTTTGATTGGCTTTTTTCTTTTCCTTTTTTCTCTGATTTTCTTTTGTTCATAACTTAATGTTGTCATGGTCATTTCCAGAGTTTGCTCTCTATCTTACCCGGTAGGTGTATCTGATTTATTGAGAATATGAATATATCTGCATTTGATTATACCATAACTTCCAAACTCAGACAGAAAGAAGTGTTCTGAAAATAAAAGTGGACCACAAGAATTTGGTGTTTTGTGGGATTAGGATTGACCTGAGACTTTTTTTTTCTGTGTGTGTGTGTAAATATTTTATTCTTTTTCTTTTTTTTTTTTTTTTCATTCTCCAGTCTCTTATCTAATGTGGAATGTGGTTGTATGAAAAAGGACTCTATTTTGGGAGTATTTTGTCCTGTTATAAAATTGCTTTATAGAAATGGCTTTTGACAACAATATCATAGTTTATTTCACTAAAAGCTTTAAGTAATTATAACTTTGTTTTGACTTACCCCAAATTTTTTTACTTCCGTTAACAACTTGTAACTGCTTCTTTTCTTATTTGTGACAATTACTGTGTTTACTGTGAACTTTATATTGGTCAAGGACAGGAAATTTAGGATTCTTGCACTCAGAGACAAAGTAAGATTTTTGGATAAGCATTTGGGATTTTATCTTAATCACATTACTGTATTCTGCTGTGTCTCTCTTCAAACCAATGGTGCTGATGTGAACAGTTGTTTACAGAATGGGAAAAAGCTGTGGCATTCTCAGTGTTTGCCAGATGGTGAAAGTTTATTTCATATTGTCAAGTAGGTAAGAACATTATTGGTAGGATAAAAAGTACACATAAATAAAATATTTATGAATAAAAAGAATACACATAAAGAATAATACACATACAGAATAAAAAGTACACATATTTTTTTTTTTTTAAAGATTTTATTTATTTGACAGAGAGAAACACAGCCAGAGAGGGAACACAAGCAGGGGGAGTTAGAGAGGGAGGAGCAGGCTTCCCGCGGAGCAGGGAGCCCGATGTGGGACTCGATCCTGGGTCTCCCGGATCATGACCTGAGCTGAAGGCAGTCGCTTAACCAACTGAGCCACCCAGGCGTCCCAAAAAAGTACACACATATTAAGTACATTAGCCTTTTGTGTTTTCAGGAAACTTGTATTCCTCTCACAGATGATTCCAGATCAGTTTGCTCTTGTGGACTTATTTTTAAAATCAATTATTCTTTCTATTTTTTAATATGTAAATTTTTTATAGAATTAACTTTTAAAAATTAAGCATTTTTCCAGTTACCAGAAACTGGGTAATTTTAAACATTACAGTTCAAGTCTTGTATTGTAGATACTTAGATGATGATGCTGGTTTCGCCTTTTATATCTGTGCAAATCAGTTTCTCCCCAAAATTGAACATATGACTGAAATTAATAATGATTTTGAGAGCTCAGTGCTGCCTTCGTAGAAAGGAACATGATTTTTTTTTTTTTTTTTTTTTAAAGATTTTATTTGACAGAGAGAAACACAGTCATAGAGGGAACACAAGCAGGGGGAGTGAGAGAGGGAGAAGCAGACTTCCCGCCGAGCAGGGAGCCCGATGTGGGGCTGGAACCCGGGTCTCCGGGATCATGACCTGAGCTGAAGGCAGTCGCCCAACCAACTGAGCCACCCAGGTGCCCCCGGAACATGATTTTTTAAAAAAGTTTTTATTTAAATTCCAGTTAGTTAACATACAGTGTTGTGTTAGTTTCAGGTGTACAATATAGTGATTCACCACTAACATGCAATGCCCAGTACTCATCCCAAGTGCACTCCTTAATCCCCATTACCCATTTAACCTATCCCCCTACCTCCCCTCCTGGCAGTCATCAGTCCTTTCTCTATAGTTCAGTGTCTACTTCTTGATTTAACCGCCTCTCTCTCTCCTTTTTTGAGACAGGGACATGATTTTTAAATATCAGATTTTAAAAATAAGTTTTGGATTTTGCTGATTGCTAGGTAGTAAGGTTTTTTTTTTATTTTTTTAATTTTTTTTTAAGGTTTTATTTATTTTGACAGAGAGAAACACAGCCAGAGAGGGAACACAAACAGGGGGAGTGAGAGAGGGAGAAGCAGGCTTCCCGCCAAGCAGGGAGCCTGATGTGGGACTCGATCCCGGGTCTCCGGGATCACGACCCGAGCCGAAGGCAGTTGCCCAACCAACTGAGCCACCCAGGCGCCCCGCTAGGTAGTAAGTTTTTAAAAATACAGTGCCCAAATGTGGAGAAACTTTTTTTTTTAAGATTGATTTATTGGGAGAGAGTATGGGCTTGCATGCTCATGTGGTGAGAGGCAAGGGGCTGAGGGAGAGGAGAGAAGCCAACTCCCCGATGGGCACAGGGTGGACTGGAGCTAGGGCTTGATCTCACCACCCTGATATCATGACCTGAGCTGAAATTGAGTTCCATGCTCAACCCACTGAGCCACCCAGGCACCCTGGAAAAACGTTTGAGAAAGATACTTGTATATTAACTATTTCAACTCAGTGGAGGAAGGGCTTGTGTTGAAACTGATCAGTGAAGAAGTAGTTAACAGTCGTAATTAAAAAAAAATAAATTACCTGGTTTCTTATAACAGAATAGATAGTGGATGGAAGGAAGATTGTATCTCAGACTTAATGAGACAGGTTTGGGATTTTGTAGATCAGTGAACTCATTACAGAGCAAATGTATTATAAATTGTCCTCTACCCCCCTAAATAAGAACAGCTTTCAATTAAAAATATTTTTAAAAGATTTTATTTATTTATTTGAGAGGGAGTGAGAGAGAGAGAGAGAGAGAGAGCGAGAGAGCGAGCGCGCACAAGCAGGGAGAGGGGCAGAGGGACTGGGAGAAGCAGATTCCCGGGCTGAGCAGAGAGTCTGAGGTGGGGCTAGATCTCAGGACCCCAGGATCGTGACCTGAGCCGAAGTGCTTAAACTGAGCCACCCAGACACCCCTCAATTAAAATTTTTTAAAAATTGTGGTGAAATAGACATAACGTAAAATTTGCCATCTTAACTTTATTTGCGATTTTTAAGTGTCCACATCAAGTACGTTCACATCGTTGTGCAACCATCACCACTGTCTGTCTCCAGAACTCTTTTCATCTTGCAAAACTGTAACTTTAACCATTAAAGAATAACTTCCCATTTTCTCCTGTTCCCCAGCCCCTGGAAGCCACCATTCTGTTTTCTGTCTACAAATGTGAATATTTTAGGTACCTTATATAAAGTAATCACACATTATTTATCATTTTGTGACTGGCTTATTTTACTTAGCATGATGCCTCCACGGTTCATCTGTGTTGTAGTATGTGTCAGAATTCCTTTCCTATTTAAAAGGCTGAATACTATCTAGGGCTATACCACCCTGATGCACCCCATCTTGTTTAAAAGGCTGAATATTATTCCACTATTTATACAGTATATGTATACAGTTAGTCCCCTGTTATCCGTGGTTTTGCTTTTCATGGTTTCAGTTACCCTTGGTCAACTGTGGTCCAAAGGTAGATGATCTTAATGATGTATAATTAGAAGGTCAGTAGTAGCCTAATGCTATGTCACAATGCCTAGGTCATTCACCTCACTTTATCTCAACATGTAGGCATTTTATCATCTCACATCATCAAAGAAGGGTGAGTACAGTACAATAGGAGATTTTGAGAGAGACACCACATTCATATAACTTTTATTTTTATTTTATTTTATTGCAATATACAGTATTGTTAAAATTATTATATTTTGTTATAATTATTAATCTCTTACTGTGCTGGATTTATAAATTAAATTTTATCATAGGTAGGTAAGTATAGGAAAAACATAACATATATAGGGTTCAGTACTATCCTTGGTTTCATGCATCTATTGGGGGCCTTGGGACATAACTTGTAGATAATGGGGGACTGCTGAACCACAGTTTGTTTATCCGTTCATCTGTCAATAGACACTTTCATGGTTTGAATATTGTGAATCATTAATGCTTTTATGAACATGGGTGTACAGTTACTTGTTTGAATCCCTGCTTTTAATTCTTTTAGGTATATACCAGAGGTTGAATTACTGAATCATATGGTATTTCTATTTTTAATTTTTTTGAGGAACGGCCAGCCATATTATTATCCATAGCGGCTTACCACCAAAAGTTTGGAGACAATGACAGCATCATGTTTATTGAATTATTTGCCAATTCACCTCTGGGCAATGAGTTTATAATTTGGAATAGTCTAAGAAAAATCAGTTTTTTCTTTTGTTTTGTTTTTAGATTTTATGTATTTGTCAGAGCACAAGCAGGGGGAGTGGTAGGTAGAGGGAGAAGAAGCAGCCTCCCTGCAGAGCAAGGAGCCTGTTGCGGGACTTGATCTAAGGATCCCGGGATCATGATCTGAGTTGAAGGCAGGCACAACCAACTGAGCCACCCAGGTGTCCCCAAAATCAGTTTTAAAGATTTTATTTATTTGACAGAGAGAAACACAGCTAGAGAGGGAACACAAGCAGAAGGAGTGAGAGGAGAAGCAGGCTTCCCGCTGAGCAGGGAGCCCGATGTGGGGCTCGATCCGGGGTCTCCGGGATCATGACCTGAGCCGAAGGCAGTCGCTTAACCAACTGAGCCACCCAGGAGCCCCATCAGTTTTAAATGTAAATAGTGTTAGCATAGTATGTTACTGGTGAGAGAATGAATAGGGTAGTACACCTACAGTTCTGGCTGGCCAGAGCTAGGAGGGGGTGTAAAGGAATTTCCTGGGTTTAAAAAAGAGGCAGGCATGATGAATCAGGACTGGTTTTTTTTTTTTTTTTTCCTTCCTTAATGTCTTTTTATAACAAAGAAATGCATTCAGGTGAATGTTCCAAATCTCGCTCTTTTTGTAACTGTAGAATTCTTTGCCTTTTTTTTTTTAAGGTTATAGTGTAGAGTAAAAATCATTTGATCACACAAACTTCTGAGATACAGTTGGTTTGCTTACAGATATGAAAATAGCTATCCAAATGGAATTGCAGTTGCTATCAAATAATTTCAGTAATATTAGTTATTTTGGACCCACATAAGCCAAAAAAATGAGTATTCCCTTTTCCCCCTTAGCCTTTTATTACTGTAATGTTAAATTTTTTTTCCTCTAGGATACATTTTTTTGGAAAACAAAAAAGGTGCTATAGTTGTTTAGTAGGTTAGTCTCACATATTTTTCTGTTTATATTTCTGTTACTGTATAATATAGAGATAGAGATCATAGCTTTACTCAAGGGAAAAAAGGAACAACTTTTACTAGTAGTAATATATATATTTTTTAAGCAACAAAACCTTATCTGCCTTGCTAAAAAATATTTTTTCTGAACCCAGTTCTAGTGGTCAGAGTCTATTTATTCTCTAATTTGGCTTTGATTTTGGTGTTACTTTAAGTTATGTTTCTTGGATGACACAGTTGTGCCTTTATTTTCCTCTCCTGGTCTTTTAAGCTAGTAATATCTTTGCTACTTAAATTGCTTTATGTGTTTTCATATATTGGACTGTCGTTATGAGACTTTTAAGTTTTCTTTTGCCTATCGACTTCTCTTGGAAGCATGGACTCTTCCATGTCACTACCAGTAAGTCACTTGAAATTAGTTTCTGCCCCTTCATAACATTTCCTTCTAAATGAAGCTCTGAATCTTCTTTCTTTTTTAGTTTGACAGACTGTGCAAGTAGAAATGGTATTGATCCACATGGATAAGGTATCCTTTGTGATGTTGTGGTTTAGGGACCAAACTAAGTATCCATGGAACATCATATTTATTTCCTGGATGGTTACCTTGCAAGAGATTGAGTACTATGGCTGAAAATAGTCTTGTTACTGTCTTTTCTTTCTTTTCCCCACCACTCTATTCATTCAGAGGGACAAGGTATTTTGTGTATGTGTTTGGATTGTTGGTCATTGGGATAATAATATTTGGCATATAGAATAAAGTTTAGTAGTTATTTACTAGTTAAGAGCCTGGACTATGGGTGCCTGGGGTTAAAGCCTCTGCCTTCGGCTCAGGTCATGATCCCAGGGTCCTGGGATCGAGGCCTGAATCAGGCTCTCTGCTCAGCAGGGAGCCTGCTTCCTCCTCACTGCCTGCCTCTCTACCTACTTGTGATCTCTCTCTCTGTCAAATAAATAAATAAAATCTTAAAAAAAAAAAAAAAGGAAAAGAGCCTGGACTCTGAGGTCAGATTGCTTGGATTTAAATCATAGTACTGCCACTTGCACATCTTGTGATCTTTGACTACTCATTTCACACCTCTGCCTCAGTTTCCTCATATGAAAAATGACTTAATTCATGTAAAGTTATTAGAACAGGTGTCTGGCATAGAAAGAATTCAAGAAATTTTAGTTATTTTCATTTTTGATGATTTTAAGTTATATGCTTGTTCTCTGCAAGGGACTTCAGAGGTCATGTTTCCATCTTCTCACTTTTCCTTTTGTGGAAATTGAGGCCAGAAAAAAGAAGTGATTTGTCTAAGTTCATGCATTGGTTTGAAACAAAGATTTATCCAGGTACACATAAGAGTGTTTACTTTCTAGCTTAATGTGTCAGAGGGCTTGGATTTCTAGAGGAAAACAAGACCCACCATTCAGAAATTCTCCAAATGATAAAATTTACATACAAAATGAATTAACAGTACCTGGTATATAGCAGACATGCCAGAGGGAGGGAGGGACGGCAGGCCTGGCACTTTGATTGTTCCTAGACTAGCATTCATTCCAGTCTAGTGCTGTGCTTCTAAGTTTACAGGTGGTCAGAAGCCACAAAATGAAGTTTTAGATTTGTTGAGCATGGTTGAGTTGATGCCTTTTGTTTGCCAGACTGGGTTTATGGACCTTGTAGATGAGGAGTCAGGAAACTATAGCCTATAAGCTGACTGCCTGTTTTTATACTACATAAAGATTTATTGGAATACAAGATAGCTATTCACTTACCTATGACTCTTTTCTTGCTGCAGTGACAGAAGTGAGTAGTTGAGACAGAGACTTCATGGTACACAGGCTTAAAATATTTACTGTCTGGGCCTTTAAGATAAAGTTATTTCAAGACTCCCCTCTCCCAACAACAAATACTTCTCTTTTCAGGTTTTAGTAATTAAAGAGTGCTAGGATGTTTGACAGCTTCATGAATAACCTCTATAGGAAGCAGTTAAAACATTGCACTTAGGCAGACTAGAGTTCTAGTTTTTTCCTTTTGTTTTTCTGGTTCTGGTTCTCTGAGCAAGTCATTTATCCTTTCTGGCTTTGAGTTATTCAATCTATGAAATATAGATTTGTCCTGAGTTATATGTACCTGAAAACAGGACTGGACTTGATCAGGTATTCATTCAGAGTCTGGATAATCACTTGGCAGCAGGGAGTTTGAGCACATTAAGTTACAATTTAGGTAATTAGTCTACATTAGGGATCTGCAAACTACATCCTGAGGGCCAAACTACCACCTTTTTTGTCAGTAAAATCTTATTGGAAGACAGTCATCCATATTTGTTTACATATTGTCTGTTGCTACTTTTGCCCTCAGTACCTAAAGTTGAGTAGTTAGTTGCTTGCATGGCCTGTAAAACCTAAAATATTTACCTTGTCCCCCCCTTTTTAAAAGATTTTATTCGTTTATTTGACACAGAGAGAGATCACAAGTAGGCAGAGAGAGACGGGGAAGCAGGCTCCCTGCTGAGCAGAGAGATGTGGGACTAGATCCCAGGACCCTGAGATCATGACCCGAGCCGAAGGCAGAGGCTTAACCCTCTGAGCCATCCAGACGCCCCTTACCTTGCCCCCTTACAGAAAAGCTTGCTGATCCTTGATCTAGATTAGTGGTGTTCAACCGTGAGTGATTTCTGTTCCCCAGGAGACATTGTTGGCTTTTGCAGCTGGGGGGATGCTGCTGGTATTTAGTGGGGAGATGCAAGGAATGCTGTTAAACATTCTGCACAAGACATCCCTTCACTGTGAAGAATTAGCCACTCTAAGATGTCCAAGTGCTCAAAAACCCTGATCTAAATTATTAGTTCTCAGACTTGAATTTGTGTAAGAGTAACCTGGAAAGCTTGCTAAACCATAGGTTGCTGGGCCCCACCCCAGGTTTCTGATAGGGTAGATTCTAGGTGGGGCCTGAAAATTTTCATTTCTGTCAGATTTCCAGGTTATGCTGCTGCTGATTCAACATCTACTTTTGGGAAACAACTGATCTAGATGATGTTAGACATTGCATCCATTCCTGCGATTTTTTTTGATTTTGTGGTCTTAAGTACTGTTCCATATTTATGACTTAGGAAAATTGAGTATTTTATTATATGCTGTATGCCCACTGTGGGGCTTAATTTCATGATCCCGAAATCAAAAGTCATATGCTCCACCACCTGAGCCGCCAGGCCCTCCGGATTCTGTGCCTTTATACCCTTATTTTTTGTGGCCCTCTAGAAAAACTTCTCTTTATCTTTCAAAACCCATCAACTGCCTTTTGCTGATACCATTAGTACCATGTGCCCAGTTTTGGGGTTAATGATATTTTCTTATGTATCTTTGGTATATTTCTCTTCTTTTGAGTCTTTAAAAATTTTTTAAAAAATATTTATTTATTTATTTTGAGAGAGAGAGAGAGAGAGCGCACGAGCACATGAGCCAGAAGGGCAGAGGGTGAAGGAGAGGGAGAAAGAATCTCAAGCAGACTCTGTGCGGAGCATGAGCCTGATTCAGGGCTTGATCCCAGGATGCTGAGATAATGACCTCAGCCAAAATCTAGAGTTAGATACTTAACTGATTATACCACTTAGGTGCCTCTCTTTTGAGTCATATGCCAGATTGTCAGTAATCACTTTATATATTTCTTTTCCCTAATGTCAGCTCTTTGAGTGAACAGCTGCCTGAGTCTTAACTATCTTTCTTGCAATATCTGTAAGAGGCTTTCAGTGAATATTTTTTGAAGGAATATTATGAATATTAGCTGTTATGGTACAAATAGAGTAGAATTGTAAGTTTGCATGTATAGTTGACTCTTGAACAATGCAGGGGTTAGGGGCACAAATCTGCCACACATTTGAAAATGCAACACGTATTTTTGACTCCCCCTCCCCCACATTTAACCAGTAATGGCCTGTTGTTGACTGGAAGCCTTACTAATAACATAAGCAGTCAATTAACACATATTTTATATGTTATCTGTTTTATATATTGTGTTTTTACAATAAAGCAAGCTAGAGGAAATGTTATTAAAGTTATAAAGAAGAGAAAATACATATACAGTACTATACTGAAAAAAAAATCCAGGTATAAGTGGACCCAGGCAGTTAAAATGTGTAGTTGTCAAGGGTCAGCTATATTTTTAAGCATCTACCATTTGTTGACATATGATTTTGAATAATAAAATTTGTAATTGAGAGAATAAAAATTGGGCTGTTTTGTTGAACTGAGGATTATAACTTTAAAGTGATTGATTTATAGAGAAGTACAAAACACTTACTTTCTCGTTTAGCGTTTATAGAGGGCTCAGCAAAGTGATGTCGCAAAATATAGGGCTCGAGGTCAGTAACTTTGGGAAATTTGAATTGCTTTGTGTCATTCACTATTCTTGATTTTGGTTTCACTTCCAACTTTTTTTTTTTTTAATATTTTTAAAAAATATTTTATTTATTTGACAGAGGGAAACACAGCCAGAGAGAGAACACAAGCAGGGGGAGTGAGAGAGGGAGAAGCAGGCTTCCCGCCGAGCAGGGAGTCTGATGTGGGACTCGATCCCAGGTCTCCAGGATCATGACCCCAGCCGAAGGCAGTCGCCCAACCAACTGAGCCACCCAGGCGCCCCTCACTTTCAACTTTTTTAAGGGAGAAATTTAAATTTCAAATCAAATTTGTTTACCTTGTTAAAGCATTAGTCATTGGCTTTAAGGTGAATTTGAGATAATTTTTTTTTTTAAAGATTTTATTTATTTGACACAGAGATCACAAATAGGCAGAGAGGCAGGCAGAGAAAGAGGGGGAAGTAGGCTTCCTGCCGAGCAGGGAGCCTGATGTGGGACTCAATCCCAGGACCCTGAGATCATGACCTGAGCTGAAGGCAGAGGCTTAACCCTCTGAGCCACCCAGGCACCCTTGAGATAATTTTAAGAAGCAGTTTGGCAGGGGTGCCTGGGTGGATCAATCAGCTAAGTGTCTGTCTTCAGCTCAGGTCATGATACTAGGATGCTGGGATTGAGCCCCATGTCATTCTCTCTGCTCAACGGGGAGTCTGCTGTTCCCTCTTCTTCTCCCTCTGTCCCTTACCCCACTCATGCTTTCTCTCTCTCTCAAATTAGTGAAACCTTAAAAAAAAGCAATTTGGCACATTAATAGGGCAATTGTACCTGTCTTTATACTTGTTTGTGGTTATAGAAAAATAATTGTGGTAGAAAGGATGAGATGTCAATTTGTGGTAAGAAAAGCAAAAATGTTTGTAGGTTATGTGTATGTTAATGGCTTTAGAGTTAGGTTCCAGGCACCTGTTTTTTTCCCTTCTCCATTTTACCTTGGTTTCCTGGACTCTTTATGATTGAGCTATAACAGTATAATGTAGTAAGAGGAAAACTTTATCTCTTGTGCCCTCTTGGCTACCCACCTTCTTTCTCCCAAGGGAAAAGTAGTCGTTGAACTTGTTTTTTTAAGACTTTTTTTTTTTTAAGACTATTTTTAAAAAATATTTTATTTATTTATTTGACAGAGAGAGAGATCACAAATAGGCAGAGAGGCAGGCAGAGAAAGAGGGGGAAGTAGGCTTCCTGCCGAGCAGGGAGCCCAATGTGGGACTCAATCCCAGAACCCTGAGATCATGACCTGAGCTGAAGGCAGAGGCTTTAACCCATTGAGCCACCCAGGCGCCCTGAACTTGTTTTTTTAAATATAATTTTAGCTATGTAGAGAGTGAGGTGGAGACACAATTGAGCATTCTTATTTTAGGTTTAATAGGGGGAAATAATAAAATTAGCATACAGCCGTTGATTGCTTTGTATGTGCCAGGTACTGTGCTAGGCTCTTAACAGCTAAATTCTACAGTGACTCTATTGGGGTCCATTGATACAGTGCTCCATGGTTTCCGTATGTCTTGTGATCAGAGACACTGTTTTTGTTTTTGCTCTCTTTTCAAGGATATTTGTATAGTGAGCTGCCTTGGAAGATTGAAATAGTGTTCCCTTGGACCAAAGGGTAGGTATCATACCCTTTGAATTTTGAGGGATTTGGGTTTTCTAGGCTCTGGGTTCCTCTTCTAATGTAATCCATAGCATGTGTAGGTATCACTTGGCTTACTTTGTATTTCACTGTGGGAAATGAGACTGGGGAACTACATAAGAAAATGCTGATATTCTGACTATGAATATTGTCATGAGTCATAAAGTTCATTGTCTCTAACCCAGGAGTCTAGGTCTTTTGCCAGCATCCACGAAACTGGCAGGCTAACTTGTTAGCTTACAAGTAGGGTAAAAAATATCAAATCCTTCAATCCTTTAACAGTTTTGGCAACAAGGATAGTATGTTGATAGACACATGATTTTTTTTTGGAAGAGGGAGGGTGAGAGCCTCATGGGCTGGTTAACAGAATTTGAGGGAGGTCTATGGGAATTGATACTGAACACATTGACCAAATTGTCAGGTGGTTCTCTGTTTTATTGCCTGTTAATGAGGACGAATTAGGGAGGTGGTTGCAGACTGAATATCAGGAAGTAGGTTTAAAGGCCGCCCAAACATTCCTCTGGTTGTTGCTAACTCTTAACAACCCTCAGGTATCATCCTCTCTTGTAGATGGAATCTTTTTCATCAGTCTGTCAGTCAAATGCAGAGTCAGACTTCCCCCAGTGTAAAGAGTATTAAGAATTGTCCTGGCTGCTCAGAAGGTTCTGCCTCTTTTAGACAGCATTTACAGCCCTGTGTGTATCTACACTAGAGTGTGAAAGGAGGCAAGTTTTCAACCTCTGTGGGCACAAAGCAAAGTTGTTAGAATTTTCAGTGGTTTGTCTGAGAGATGAGAGGATGGGGGTTCATAATATCTTATGGCTCAGTCCTTTCTTTGGAGGAATCTTTATTCCCTACTTCACGGTCTAAAGCAAAGTCACTGACTCAGTGGGGTGACTTCCCTAAGCATAATTCCCTAAAACATAAATGTGAGCCTAGTTCTGCATTGGTTCAACCAAGTCAAAACTGATTGTGTCTGCTTGTCTTCTGGGTTGTTTGCCTCTGCGCTAGCTATGCAGACATATAGTGGATATGATTGTTTTGTTTAGTGGATAGAACTCAGGGCTCTTCTAGCCCTGCCTAATACTGTCCTTCTTGGAACTTGTATTTCTACTGCCCCTTGGCCTGTTGCCAGTGGCCTAGCTATTCGGGCTGCCACTTGGAAACTATAGACTGGCAGATTAAAGACAGCTCTCTTTGAAGCTGTGAATTATGGTAGCAAATTATAGCTGCTGATCAGACTGTCTGGATCACTCATGTAGATGCCCACAATAAGGGCCTGTTCTCTAATGAAGCCCACTGAAATCAAGCTTCTGGTTAAGTTTGCATGACTCTGAGCCATCATTGTTGTCTGGGTTCATCCATCATATTAGATGTGATAACACATCAGCTATTATAAACTGGGCATAGACTTAAGGACTCTATTTCTGATGCAGAGGGTAGCATTGCTGTACTTGTGATTTTTGCCAAAAATTGACCTGCTTATCACATATTGAGAGAAGCCACATTTTATGGGATGTGGCCCCTGCTTGCTTTTAGCAAATTTAATACACTGGATCTTTGACTTCCCATTCATAGGTATCAGTGCTGCCTCACTACTGTTGATACTTTTTTGATTGTGGTATTGCTGTTCTAGTCCAATTAGCTGACTGGCCACACCGTTTTGGCCTGTGAAACTAATCTTTCTTATGTTTTTGGGCTTTCTGGACCATTTGCAGTCTGACAGTGGTGCACATTTTGTCTTAGAAGCCACTCAACAGGTAGATTGATAATCAAGATACTTGAGGGATCTTTTATGCTCCCTACCACCCACAGGCATCTGGTATATGGATAAATGTTGAATGCTGAAACATCTTTTTTCATAAGAAGTCACTTAGGCCACTGAATGCAGCTATGCCCAGAAAGGGATCATCTCATCTTGGTCACTTTTTGTGACCCAGTAATAGGGATGGAAGGGTGGGAGGTTATATAGCCCTGTTTTGAAAAAACAGATTCTTTTTTTTTTTTTTAATTTATTTTATTTATTTGAGAGAGGGGGAGGGCAAAGGGCCAGAGGGAGAGAGAACGCCAAGCAGACTGTGTGTGGAGTGCAGAGCCCAACGTGAGGCTCAGTCTCATGACCCTGAGATCACACCCTGAGCCGAAACCAAGAGCTGGATGCTTAACTGATTGTGCCACCCCAGGCATCCCTTGAAAATTCAGGTTTTATCCTGTTTCTGGGCATGAGGCTTATTTTTTTCTCCTAGCTGTAGCCCAGGGCCAGCCTGTTGATATTCTTTTTTTTTTTTTTTTTTAATATTTTATTTATTTGACAGAGAGAAACAAAGCTAGAGAGGGAACACAAGCGGAGGGAGTGAGAGAGGGAGAAATAGGTTTCCCGCTGAGCAGGGAGCCTGATGTGGGGCTTGATTCTGGGTCTCTGGGATCATGACCTGAGCCGAAGGCAGACGCCCAACAACTAAGCCATCCAGGCACCCCTGTTGGTATACCTTTTTAAAAAAGATTTTATTTATTTATTTGAGAGAGATTGAGAGAGAGAGAGTGAGCGCACAATCCAGGGGAGGGACAGAGGGAGAGGGAGGAGCAGAACCCCACTGAGCAAGGAGCCCCATGTGGCACATGATTCCAGGTCCCTGGGATTATGACCTGAGCTGAAGGCATATGCCTAACTGATTTTGCCACCCGGCACCCCTCTTGGTACACCTTTTATGTGGTAGTTTGACAAAACGTGACATAGGGATACAAACTTACTCTCATTCAGCTACCTGGATTCTCACGTTGGTTTGACGTGGTCTAAATCATAAGGATAATGACCACTGCTTGCTGAGTTCCCTTACAGTGACCCATGTGGGTCAGTGGGGACCATAAATGGGTTTCTGTAGGTTTAATAAAAATACCCTTGCTTGTCTCACACCTGACATTTATAGGGGGAAGGCCTGAGTATGAGTAGGAGAAGATTGGAAAAAAAGATGAAATTATAGCTACTGGAATGGAACATACTGATTTTGTGGCAGGGGAGGGAAAGCCAACAATCTTGACATCTAGTAAGGAACAGCTTAGATCCCAGAAGAAGCTTTGGGGAGGGGAGAGTCATTCAGAACCACACTTGAAGCTTTCCTTATGAAGGAAAATATCCCAGTGTTGCTCTTCCAAACTCTTTTTTTTTTTTTTTAAAGATTTTATTTATTTATTTGACAGAGAAACACAGCGAGAGAGGGAACGCAAGCAGGGGGAGTGAGAGAGGGAGAAGCAGACTTCCCGCCGAGCAGGGAGCCCGATGCGGGGCTTGATCCCGGGACTCCAGGATCATGACCTGAGCCGAAGGCAGTTGCTTAACCAACTGAGTCACCCAGGCGCCCCTCTTCCAAACTCTTAACAGGCACATTAAATTTAATTGACTGCTGAGTCTGCCATCCGCCCATTAGACTGCTCAGCTCTGATCACCATTTGATTGTTATTCTCTTTAATTTTACTGAGAAATCTGTTGGAAACAGCAAGGGTTGCCCCATCTCCTACACCTTACTTGCACAACACCTGCCATTATCTCCTCATGTCTACCCACATGTCTTCCATAGTCTTCACTCAGATATTTTGTGGGGCAGATTACTGGTGGCCTGGACAACTGAGACAGTTTAGACTGACTGCCTTCATTCAGTCCTTTGAAAAATAAGGACTAGACTCAGTTATTCAAACTGAATTAGGGAACTCTGGGGCTGTCATCTGGCTGGGAGGCCATGTTGGGACACAGGTTGACTGTGTCTCCAAGATTGATGTAGATCCTTCTAAAAATATGGACTTTTGCACCTTTGAGTGTTGAACAAAACACCACTAGTAGATCTTAGGGCCTTTGGAAGACTGTGGAGATCTCTCTGAAGTGAGACCACCCTTGTTTTTTTGGGGGAAAACTTCCTGGAGTCACCACCGATTTGCTTTGTGTGTGCATCCTGTAGATAGTTACCTCCATGAGGGAAGTTATTGAATTAGAATAGGTGGTTCAGAATTTGTTCGTGACTTTATAGTTGACATGATCAGTGACACACCTTGGCCCTGGGAAGCATTCTTATTAGCTTCAACTCAGTGACTTGCATTGTTATAGATGCTAAAATTGTCCTTGTAGGCCGAAGCAGGGTCTGTATCATTGTTAATACATTCTGTTGTTCCTGGATTAATGCCTTGGGGCAATTGAGAAGGTTAATATGGAACTTTAGGGACAAAGCCACCAGACTTTCTGAGGTAGACCCTGATGTTTTATGGGATTTCTTCAACTTATTTGGGGGTGGGACTCTGAGGAACCTGGTTGAAATCAGTTCTGAAAGTTGGCTTTATCCTACTGCCTGTTGATAGCTGATTTAATTAAATGCTGTGTGAAACAAATTGAATGGATTTAGTCCCAGTTCCTTGTCAGTCCCATTAATCAGAGTGGCCATTGGAATCGTATACTTCATGAGAAACTTTGTCAGCAGCCAGGATGATTTAGAAGTGAGAGATAATTCCCTTTGTCTCATATTTCAGCACATCGTATGAATAGAGACAGTGGTTTTTCTAGCCTGTCTTTTCAGGGGTGTTTTATTGTGACCAGTCTAATGTCTGCTTCCAGACTAAAGGGCAAGTTTGCTTGTAGTCTGGGAGATAAAGATACTTTCTCCCTAAAGCAAAGGGTGGGCATGCTTACTGTCCATTAAAAGAGATTCAGGTTCCTCTCCGTATGTGCATGTGTCACCTGGCCCACTCTGTATGACCCTGTGGGCTAATGAGGCTTGGGAACCCATGCAAGAAAATGCTGATACTCTGGCTACTGCTGTTGTTGTGGGTAATAAAAAACTTTATTCTTGACCTAGGAGTCTTGTGTCTTCCTCTAACATTCATGAAATTTTAACAATACTAAATTGTTAACTTGCAAGTGAGTAAAATAGTAGATCCTTCATGGTTCTTACCACCCTATAAACTAAGCAGTCCTTAGTGATACAGATTGATTTTGGATGGTAATTGTAATTACTATTAACGTTTACTCAGCATTACTTTGGCTTGTATGATAAATGTCTTATCTGCATTGTCCAATCTAATTGGTATGTATCATTTGATTTGGTATAGACATTATTACTGTTGCCATTTTAAAGATGTGTAAGTGGAGGCATGTCAGGTAGTTAAGTAATTATCTAATGATAGGTAGTAATAACAAGAGTGTATTTGGAATTCAGGTCTGCTGTTCTCTTCAAAGTCAAGTCTGATCTTACATATGTACATTTCTCAAATGGGTATGCTAGGGAATACTCAAAGTTAAAGAATAAATATCAATGTCTTATAGCACCAATTTACTAGAATAACTTAAAAAGAGAATGTGTTTTCTTTTTAAGATTTTATTTGTTTATTTGACAGAGAGAGAGATCACAAATAGGCAGAGAGGCAGGCAGAGAGAGAGGAGGAAGCAGACTCCCTACTGAGCAGAGAACCTGATGCGGGCCTCGATCCCAGGACCCTGAGATCATGACCTGAGCCGAAGGCAGAGGCTTTAACCCACTGAGCCACCCAGGCACCCACATAGTAATTATTTTAAATTAAAAAAAACAACAACACATATTCGGGTGCCTTAATTTTAAAAAAACACATATTTGGGTGCCTTAATTTTAAAAAACCACATATTCGGGTGCCTGGGTGGCTCAGTGGGTTAAAGCCTCTGCCTTTGGCTTAGGTCATGATCTCAGGGTCCTGGGATCGAGGCCTGCATCAGGCTCTCTGCTCAGCAGGGAGTCTGCTTCCCCCTCTCTCTCTGCCTGCCTCTCTGCCTATTTGTGATCTCTCTCTCTGTCAAATAAACAAATAAAATCTTTTTTTTTTTTTTTTTTTTTAAGATTTTATTTATTTGACAGCGAGAAACACAGCCAGAGAGGGAACACAAGCAGGCGGAGCGAGAGAGGGAGAAGCAGGCTTCCCACCCAGCAGGGAGCCCGATGTGGGGCTCGATCCCGGCTCTCCGGGATCATGACCTGAGCCGAAGGCAGTCGCTTAACCAACTGAGCCACCCAGGCACCCCTAAACAAATAAAATCTTAAAAAAATAATTACTATGAAGTACATATGAAATTTGCATGAATTTTAGAGTAAATGAAATTTCAAAGACGTTTTAAGGATGTGGCTTTTTTTCTTTGGGTCATCTCCTCCCCTCTTCCCATTGGGGAACATGTTTCCTTACCTCTATCATTATCACTACAATAGTGGAAAAAATTAGTAGGTACTGCACTTTATACAGTTGACTTTTAAAAAATAAAAACTGCATCCAGTTATTTTTTTGAATCCTTCTCTTATTGTAGCTTTGTGAAACACAAAAACAAAGAAAAAATTTTTCTAGTGTCCCTGGATTTACTGAGGCTGATAGAGGGATCAAAAGATGAAAAACTGGGATTAATTGACTTTCCTTTTTTTATTTTTTAAGATTTTATTTATTTACTTGAGAGAGAGAGAGCACACCTGCGAGAGCACAAGCGGGGGGCAGAGGCAGAGGGAGGGGGACAGACAGACTCCTCCCTAAGCAGAGAGCCCAAAGCAGAGCTTGATCCCAGGACCCCGAGATCATGATGTGAGCTCAAGGCAGATACTTAAGTAACTGAGCCACCAGGCACCCTTTGAGTTCTGTTTTGAAATTGTATGTGGCAGTGGTTCCCAATAGAATTATTTAGGTACTCTTAGGATCACCATTAGGTTGCTGTTGGGATTGCTTTGATAAGAGATTTTCCTGTCACTCTTTTTTCTTTTTTTTTTTTTAAACTTCACTTTTACATTTAGCAGTATTTGTATTGTGTTGGTATAAGTATATATGTGAAATATTTTTGTCTCATTTTTCTGGGACTGCTGTCAGTTTTGGGTATATTCCTATGGTCTGGTAGTGAGTCTTGAAAAAATAATGACGTGACAAAAATAATAGGAATGGGGCACCTAGGTAGTTCAGTCAGTTAAGCATCTGACTTTGGCTCAGGTCATGATCTCAGAGTTCTGAGACTGAGCCCCCTGTTGGGCTCCTTGCTTGGTGGGGAGTCTTCTTGGGATTCTCCCACTCCCTCTGCTCCTCCCCCTGCTCATATCCTTTCTCACAAATACATACATACGTACATATATAATATCTTAAAAAAAAATAGGGTTTATTCCAGCTAAGGCAAGCTGGCTCCCAGCCGAAACACAAAAACTTTGTCTTATTTATCATTTTATTATTTTTTGAGACTTTTTATAAAGATTTTAAAAAAACTTTATTTATTTGGTAGAGCAAGAGCAAGGAGGAGAGGCAGAGGGAGTGGGAGAAGCAGACTCCCCACTGAGCAGAGAGCCCAATGCAGGGCTTGGTCCTAGGACCCTGGGATCATGACTTGAGCAGAAGGCAGATGCTTAACTAACTGAGCCACCCAGCCACCCGCATTTTATTTATTTATTTTTTGGTGGGGAAGGGCAGAGGGAGGAAGAGAGTTTTAATTAAGCATGCTCCATGCCCACCACAGAGCCTGATACAGGCCTCAACTGCACAGCACTGACATCATGATCGGATCCGAAATCAAAAGTTGGATACTTAACCGACTGAGCTGCCCAGGCACCCCTTATTTTATTTTAGATTCCAGTATACGTAATCAACAACTTTGTTTTAAACTACATTGCATTTTAGAAAAGGAAAGCATTATTTAGTGATTACTTTGGAATAATTTAGTATTTTGCCAAAATGGAGTGGCTATTTGATAGAATTAAACACTTACATTTATTAAGTGTGAAAATGTATTGGGTTATGTTTTTAAAAAAAGGAGTCCTTATCCTTTAGAAATATATACTGAAATATAATAGATGAAGTATATGATATCGGAAATTTACTTTGGAACAATCTGGGAGGGGTTTTGGGTGTTGGGTTGATGGGGAATGAAATATTACTGGCTGTGACTTGGTAGTTGTTGAAGAGGATATTGTGTTCATGGCTGTTCATTTTACTATTATCTCTAGTCTTATATATGCTTGAAATTGTGCATAATAAGTAAAAAAAAAGATGTTCTGTCAAAATAAAAATGACTTTGAGGGAACTGTAAGCTTTAGTATGATATTTTTATGTTCTAATGGACTACAGTAGAGGAGTGGCTATGAGATTATTTAGAGGAAGTAATAACATAGCAATCATAGTAATCTTATATAATCATAATATCTTGCCAGAATGGTTGGTAAATTTTTGTCTGTATTTGTTGTCACTGGAAGATTTGAAGTAGCCAAATTTTATTTGTAAAAAGTCTTAGCTTTTGTCTTGGCATAACAGCTTCCTAAAACTCATCAATTTTCTAATGAAGATAAAACGTATAAACTTAAAAGAAATTAGCCTTGTGTGCTAAATTTGATAAACTGAAGGCAAGCCTTACTTTGGCAAAGAGGTGCTGGGAACTTTTTTTCTTTTTGAAAATTGACCCATTTTAATTTTTTAAAAACAAAAAACACAACATAACATCCAATTATTTTTACCATCTACAATTCAGTTATATCCAAACATTCTAAGACCAAAAAGAGTCCCCTGGCCAGAAACAGGGGCTGAAAACGAGACGCTGAAGACACACGAAGGTGAATGCTAAAGGTGACAGTCTCAGCTGCAGGTCACAGGTCTCCTAACACAGACCAGCACCTTTCAGCTCACAGTTTGTTCACGTGTTTTACAGGAAGCTCTTTAAAATAATTTCATCCCAGACACCAGATTTCTTCAGTGATACACAGCTCCATGACATTTGTGTTTCCATCCAACTGAGAGGAATAAAAAGCAATTTTTGTTTTTGTCTTGGTAGCACAGAGAGGTAAAACTATCCGCCAGATTCCTTTAGTAATAAGTGAGGAAAGGAGAGGTAAGAAAAGATCTGGGCTGTGCTAGATGCTGGTTTCTACTTGTCTCTTTAATGTTGACTTCTGAAGTGTTAAATCACACTCATGCCACTACAATGATTAGTACTAATAATCTTTTTGCAGATGATAAAAAGGAAAAATACCCAATGGACATAAAAATGGTCAAAAAGATTTTACTGCAGGTCAGTCCCCCCCCCCCAAAGAATATACAAAAATGAATATCTAATTGGGATGGTAACTCCATTAGACATTCCAATTCACCCAGTTGCTTGTTCACCATAGAAGTAAGTTTGATTAGTAATGTTATAGCAGTAACCAGATGTGTTAATGGCAGCTTATTTGAGGCCCATCAATCCTTGGAATACATGTAGGGAAGGATGGCTGTTGTTCTCTGACTGCCTACATCTGAACACATTCAGCTACCATGGAAACTACAAAGGAAAGAAAAATAGATTTATTCCAAGATTCATATACTGGGATATTTAAGCGCCCTTTCTTCTATAAAGCCCCGGAGTGGTGATAATGTGCTAGGGACTGCTGTGTTTCCTGGCATGAGCTCCCATCCTCTGAGCTCCCATCCTCTGAGGGTCCTGAGAAGGATAGTGGATTGGTCCTGGAGCCCTCATGAAAGGAGGGGGTGGCCCCATTGGGTGGAACATATATCACGCAAAACCTGGGGGTAGTGGCAGTGTGATGTTTACTACAGCTGGAGGACCACTTGGGGGGAGGTTGAAGTAGTTGGCAGAGGCTTCTTCTTCGGCTGCAGGAGGAGGAGGAAGAGCTCCTGGCAGTCCTGGGACAGGCTCGAGCTTGATCCTGGAGTCTGTGGTTCCATCCTTCTCTTTTTGTTTTCCTCTGGCTGCTTGGGACCTTCCCCATTTCACGTTGAGTCTACAGCCATTGACAATCAACTTATTAAAGGACTTAGCCTGCCTCGTGGCAAACTGGATGAACACACACTGCTGTCTTTGCATGACAGTGATCGTCCGGATTTCCCCAAACTGGTAGAAGTGATTTCTTAGATCAGTCTCAGTAATGGTATCGTCCAGGCCACCAACATACAGCGTGGTGACGGTCTTGTCCTCAGGTGGGTCCAGGCGAGGCATGGTGGAAGCCCTCTTTAGAAGCTTATCTGCTACAGGGTCATTGATACCATAATACCGGTCTTTAATGTTCTGATCAGCTAGAGGGTCATCTGGATCTGTTGGCTTCTCGTGTCTGTATGGGCACTCCTCTCCTCTTTTACATTCTCCTTTTACCTAGAAGGAGCAAATGTGGGGTCGATTCCTCTTGTAGTAGGGTGTGGTCCGGGCCAGCTTGAGCAACATGTCACTGGTGGAGGTGGCTTTCCCCAACATGCCAACTGGCCGCGTTCCATCAGAGTTAGAAATTTCTCTCTCTATATTCTGTGTGTAGTACTCTTTGTTGACATCTGACTTTGGCATGTCATCCTTAAAAGATAATCCCGCATCACGAACCTGGATGGGCAGCCCATACTCCAGGTCCAAGAGGCAGGTCCGACAGACATTCTTCAATTTACTGCAGGTTTGGCACACTTCAGTTTTCTTGAAATGCATGCGGACCACGGAGCACCAGTGAAACACTGTGAATGGCCTGGCACAGATTTTACATTCCTTCCCGTACTTTTCTTTGGTCATTCGGATATATGGGTTTTCTCCAAGACACGTCTGGCATAGAATGGGGAAGTCTGCATCCTCCCAGTTCTGCCTGTTGTAGGTGTTGGAACCCAGAGAGGTCACCATCTTGAGAGCGTCTGGAACCTGCGGTGGCTTCCCGGGAACTTTTTTTTTTTAACCAGTATTTTGACAAAGTAAGAAACCTTTTAAAAAGGGACAAAAGATGTACTAAGCAAAAAGAAAAGGTCAATTAGGTGATGTATCATTTTCTGTGTGTATGCTTAGATTTTGTTATTATCAGAGAGAATGAGTTAGTGAGCGTGAGTTGGGGGGGGCAAAGGGAGAGGGAGAGAGGCAAGCAGACTCCCCACTGAGCAGGGAGGCTGATGTGGGGCTTGATCCCAGGACCCTGAGATCATGACCTGAACCAAAGTCAGGTGCTTAACTGACTGAGCCACCCAGACACTCCTAAATATGGCTTTGTTTTAAGAACTGAGAAATAATTGGGGCACCTGGGCAGCTCATTTGGTTAAACATCTGATTCTTGATCTCAGCTCAGGTCTTGATCTCAGGGAGGTAAGTAAGTTCAAGCCCTTCATTGGGCTACATGCTGGGTGTGGAGCCCACTTAAAAAAAAAAGCGCAGAGAAGTACTTCATGTATTACACATGCATGGAGAATATGTAAAATTACAGTGTGGATTATTTAAATTGAAGTATGTTTTTATTATGAGTAGAGATTTTATTAGATCATAAATCCTACCTATAATCCAGGATTAATCTAATTTACTAAGATAAAAATATTGATATGCCAGGAAACAACTACATGGTTTCCTGGCATGTCTACTAGAGGATTTCTATTTCTTTACTTTTTAAAAAAAAAAATCTGTGCAGTTGTGTATGTTTGTGTGTGTGTCTGTGTATGATATTGTAGAATAGCCTTGTTGTTTCCAGAGGATGGATTCTGAAGGTATGTTGACTTAACATGGATTTGGACTCATCCTTTGATGAAAGGGCAATAGTGACATGCATAAAGTTGGCCCTGGGACTCAGTGCCACATGCCTTTCTCCTGAGTTTTTAGGAAACCTTAATGAAGATAGCTGCAAGGAATTCCCTGCTGGCCATGACACATCTCATAGCCGCTATATGTATTACCATGGGGCAAGTATGAAATTGTGGAGTCATAGATCTTGGTTAGTTTTCTACCATTACTTTAGTAATTCCAGATTTGATACTCTTGGCTTGCCCAACAAGGCATTTACTCATAAATATCTCTGTTCTGGTTGCTGTTTTAGTCAGATTAAGTAAAATAAAAAGAGATGGGAATAGCATGAGTTGTGGTAGTGTTAGTGATAGTGGTTGATAAATGAACAGCATCTTTAATTATTACTGCTTTAAATCTGTAATTGTTACTGAGGGTATACCAGACATTCATTTGTTCAACAGATACGTAAATGACTTCACATATGTTGTGATGTCAGGATGTTAGGAAAACAGAGAAATATGAATTACTTGACATTGCCTTGATTCATATTTTCACTTGACGAAAATTTATTGAATATCTGCTTTGTGCCAGACATTATACTAGGTAATTGGGAGATCACTACTTCATAAGGTAGTTAAAATAGGTAATAAAAGTTTATCTCTGTGTAGCTTATTTATTTACTGTAGATCTGTAGAGAAGGTCTTTTCCTGTCATATGAAGGCAACTATGATACCATTAACTGATACTATCTGAGCCCAAATTTTCTAGTGTTTTCCACGGCTCTTTATCACTCATTTGCTTTTCCCTGGGTGCTTTTACTAATTAATGGCACACTTCAGAGGGGAAGCTTGGGAGTGAACACAATATTCTAAAAGAGGCTTGGAGTAGAGCAGAGTGGCCTTTTCATAATTTTGTACATTATATTATTATTAATTCAGTCACTTTACAGTTTTTAATGAGTAGTAATTTAAAATGCTGCATGAATACATAAGGCATATTTCCCTCATTCTAAATTTGATCATTTGCATTTCTCAAGCTAAGTGGAGAACTTTATATTTATCTTTCTTCTATCCCTCTACCTGTTCTTAATCATTTCTCTAGAAATCTGCTCTGTATCAGTTTTTTTTTTTGTACATTTCCTTTGGCTTCTGCATCTTCCTTCCTTCCTACTCGCTTCCTCTTAACCAATTTCCAATTAAAAACTGCCAAGTTTTAAATATTGAACCACTGAATTCAGTTTAAAAATATTCTTCACCAATTTTACATCCTATTCTGAATGTTATCATATTTCTCTCTCCTTTCCCCTTGTATTTCTCTCTTTTTTAGAAAATATTTTATTTATTTATTTGACAGAGAGAGATCACAAGTAGGCAGAGAGGCAGGCAGAGAGAGAGGAGGAAGCAGGCTCTTTGATGAGTGGAGAGCCCGATGTGGGACTTGATCCCAGGACCCTGAGATTATGACCTGAGCTGGAGGCAGAGGCTTAACTCTCTGAGCCACCCAGGCACCCCTCCCCCATAGTTCTCTGAAGAGTTAATGTACCTTAAGCATCTTTCCTTGTTCTCTTTTCCTTTCTCCACTACGCTACCACATACTTTGTCTTTGCATAACCATCTTTTCTTGAGTTTTAACTATCAAATATATATATGCTATTTCTTTTTCATTATATTTATGTTACTGACTCCTAAAGCAGCACCTTACTCCTAACTTCTCTTGAACTATGTACTCGTTTGCCTTTTTTTTTTTTTTAAAGATTTTCTTTAATTGACAGAGAGAAACACAGCTAGAGAGGGAACACAAGCAGGGGGAGTGAGAGAGGGAGAAGCAGGCTTCCCGCCGAGCAGGGAGCCCGATGTGGGACTCAATCCCGGGTCTCCGGGATCATGACCTGAGCCGAAGGCAGTCGCTTAACCAACTGAGCCACCCAGGTGCCCTCATTTGCTTTTATAAGATATAAAAGTCAAGTTCATTGGTGTGCTAACAAAGTTCTTTGTGATTTGGCCTTTTGTAGTTGTACTTTTCCCATTACCTTGTTCTGTAGTAATACTTTGATGCTTGTAGTTTTCTTGAATTTACTTATATCTCTTTGCCTTTGCCAGTTCTTCCATTGCCTGCCTCCCAGTCTTCTCTTTATCCCTTAGAGTTCTGCATAGGCATTATTTTCTGTGATGGCTTTTTGACCGTTACTTACTCTATATTTCTCATTCTTATACATGCATCTGTTGTTGCAGCTGTCACATTACTTTGTAAATACTTGTTTACTTGTCTTTCTTACTAATTTGTGAGTTCCTTACAACTAGGAACTAGATCTTATTCATTTTAGTATTCCTAATGCCTAGCACATTTTCTGGCACCTAGTGTGTTCTCACTGAATAGTAAATTGAACTGAAGTAGTTTTTTTTTTTTTTAAACATTTTTTTTTTAAAGACTTCATTTATTTGACAGAGAGAAACACAGCCAGGGAGGGAACACAAGCAGAAGGACTGAGAGAGGGAGAAGCAGGCCTCCTGCCGATCAGGGAGCCGGATGCGGGACTCCATCCCGGGTCTCCGGGATCATGACCTGAGCCGAAGGCAGTCGCTTAACCAACTGAGCCACCGAGGCGCCCCTGAACTGAAGTAGTTTTGAGCCTGTTTAAATAAGATGAAGATGAAAAGGATAGGATTGAGTTTTTGGATCCTGGTTTTGTCAGCAGAATATTAGCTGTTTTATCTTTGTGTCATTTGCATATGTAAATGAGCATCAGTCTGTTAACATTCTTTAGTGTCCTGGATTTGGAATTGTGTCAGTATATCTCTGTATTGTTATTTCGAATGTTTGTGGTCATGAATGTTTGCAGCATTCATGGTGCAAAGATACTGTATGACTAGTAGCATTCATCTTTATTTCTGTATGTTATCTTTAAGAATAAATGAGAAAAGATTTGTGAGTTGCCTTATTGAAGTCCAGATTTAGGGGATATATGTTATATTCCTGATCTGTAAGTCAAATTATTAAAAAGATTCTTGGTGTTATTTATTAATGATGATCACACTTTCTCTTCTAAGGATTTATAGGGCAACAATTTTTTTAAGATTTGTTTTAAAATATGGCATGAATTGATGACAAAATAGTAGTGGTAATTGTTTTAGTTTCTCTATTTTTTTTTCCTCTTTTGAAGTGCTCTTAGCATTCCTTCTCTTAAGAAAGAAAAAAAGTCCCCAAAGATGCCCTGTTGGTTGTATGGATATTATTGGCAAAATTTTTTAGTACCTTTGCAGGTAGGTGTTATGAGACATAGCTTTACAGGTTGAAGAAGCTCTGTGGACAGCAAGTAGAATTAATATGAAGAAAGTCATACATAGGCACAAGGTAGTCACATTGCTGAAAACCAGACAAAAAGATTTAAACAAATTTTATGACGAGAACAGTGACAAGAATGGTAATTAACTTCTCATCAGAAACAATGGGATGGGGTGCCTGAGTGGTTCAGATGTTAAGCATCTGCCTTTGGCTCAGATCATGATCCCAGGGTCTGGGATCTAGTCCCTCATCAGGCTCCCTGCTGGAGCCTGCTTCTCCCTCTCCCCTGCTGTTTCGCTGTCTCTCTCTCTCTCTCTGTCAAATAAATAAATAAAATCTTAAAAAAAACCACACACAATGGGATAAATACAGGGGCAATGGAATGATACCCTTGAGTGCTAAAAGCGAAGTATTATCAAACTAGAATTTTAAATGTGGCAAAATTATCTTCCTAAAATGAAAGTGAAGACATTTTCATAAAATAAAACATGAGAGTTTGTTGCCAACAGAGCTGTACGTTATCAGAAATGCTAATGGAAATTCATTAAATTGAAGAGAGTTGATAACCAGATGGAAATGTGGGATCTATGGAAGAAGTGAAGATCACTGAAAATAGTATATGTGTGTTTAAATATAAACAATTAGGCTTCTCTTTTCATTTTTTTTTCTTTTTTAAAAATTTATTTATTTATTTGACACAGAGATACAGTGGAGAGGGAAGACAAGCAGGGGGAATGGGAGAGGGGGAAGCAGGCTCTGTGCTGAGCAGGGAGCCCAATGTTGGGCTTGATCCCTGGACCCTGGGATAATGATGTGAGCCCAAGGCAGACCCTTAATGACTGAGCCACCCAGGTACCCCTCCTTTTTTTTTTTTTTTTTTTTAAAGATTTATTTACTTAACCTATAGAGACAGAGAGGAGAGCATAGGGGGAGGGGCAGAGGGAGAGGGAGAAAGAATCTCAAGCAGACTCTGCTGAGTGCAGAACCCAACTTGGGGCTTGATCTCACAACCCCAAGTTTATGATTGAGCCTAAATTAAGAGTTGGACACTCAACTGACTGCACTACTCAAGTGCCCCTTTTTTCATAATTTCTTAAAGAACAGTTGACTAGCACAAAAATAATAGTACACTATGGAGTTTTATATTTTATGTAGGAGTAAACTACATGACAGCAGTAGCTGAAAGAAAGTGGACTTTCTTATAAGGTTCTTACATTATATGGGATGCAGTAATATTAACTCAAGGTACACTGATAAATTATGGATACATATTATAATTTGTAGAACAACTAGTAATAAATAGAAAAAATGTAGTGAAAAAGTCAATAGAGGAGATAAAAATAGAATACTAAAAAATAGGCTCAACCTTAAAGCATGTAGATAAGGAAGAAGAACAGAACAAAAACAATTGGGATATATTATAAACAAACAAATGATAGACAAACTCAGTCATATTAATAATTATATTAAATGTAAATAGACTAATCAGTAATCAAAAGGTAGAGACTGCCATCAGCAAAGGTCCCTGAACTCACCCTCATCTCACCCACTGATATTTCCAAGAGTGTGACTTGGATTCAGCTGCCACTTTCTAGGAGCTAGCCTGTACTCTCTTTGCCTGCTTCCCTCACCCCTCTAACCCCCCATTTATAATTAAAATTGTTTAAGGAAAGGCAAAAGGAAAAAAAAAAGTAGGAGACTGTCAGATTGGATAAAAAATAAAAACTGATCTATATTGTTCACAAGAGGGGCATTTGAAATATAAAGATCCAGTTAGGTTGGAAATGTAAGGAAGAGAAAAGCTACACCATGTAGACACTGATCATAACAAAACTGTTGTGATTAATTAACATCAGACCAAGCAGACTTTAAGATAAGGAGTATTAAGTAGAAAGAAAGAAGTTCTAGCTTTGTTTCTCGGCTTTCTAATCCTGGGTAAAACATGTGGCTTTCTTTTGTTTTCTCATCTATAAATTGCAGTTAATATATGAACTCTTATGTTAGGCATTTACCTGAATTATTATCAATTCTTGTAATAACCTTGCAAGATGATGATTATTTTTCCTAAAGTCATAGGGCTGATAGTTAGCAAAGCTTGGATGTGAAGCCAGTTCAGCTTTAAGTCAGACCTTTATTTATTTATTTATTTTTAAAATTTTTTTACTACACATTGTTTCCCACCAGTATACCTTCTTGTAAAGGACTGTATCCTTTGCTTTGCTTCTCTAAAGATATTCGTCTATAAAGATATACTAACCCTCAGAGCTCTCCTGAGGCCACCTATCTGTTCATTATGCCCTTTGAAATCCATTCTTCTCTAAGTCATATAAGAATAAATTTATTCAAATGTTATTAGTAGGCTGTGATTGAAAATTTTCAGTGTTAGCATTATGATTTTATTGTTCATCAGCATGTTTTATTTTTAAAAATATTTTATTTTTAAATAATCTCTACACCCAACATGGGGCCTGAGCCTCCAACCCCGAGATCAAGAGTTACCCACTGAGCCAGCCAAGTGCCCCCATCAGTACATTTTAAAGATATCCCTCTTTTGAAGTACTTTGTTAACTGCAGCCCCAAATTTCCCTAAGTCAGTGTTAATTTACTTACATTTTTATTAAGGTAAATGAAGAAAGGCGAAATAGCTTAGATTGTTGGAGTCCATTAAGAAAAACCTATTGGCATTGGGGTGCCTGGGTGGTTCAGTGGGTTAAAACCTCTGCCTTCAGCTCAGGTCATGATCCCGGGTCCTGGGATCGAGGCCCACATCGGGCTCTCTGCTCAGCAGGGAGCCTGCTTCCTCCTCTCTCTCTCTGCCTGCCTCTCTGCCTACTTGTGATCTATCTCTCTGTCAAACAAATCAATAAAAAAAAAATCTTAAAAAAAAACCTATTGGCATTGTAGAGTCTTTATATATGAGTCTTATATAATAAGCAGCATAATGCATGTTATTTGCCTCTTAGAGTGTAGAATATAAATTGCTGATATTTGTTTAGGCTTTTCCATCATATTTGTGGTTTCCAGTCAAACTGAACACTTATAATGTACAGAAATGTTATAAAAAAGTCAAGTATGAACTGTAGATATTCTTTGTTTTGTGAAGTACTATGATGCCTGGGAGCAGGACCTATATATTTTACCCATAGTATTTCCAGACGCTGCTTAGCACATGGTAAACACTCAAATACTTTTTGGTAGTTTTTTTTTTTTTTCCCCCTGATTATTGTCCCCTAAAAGTCTTGTGTAAAAATTAGTATATAATGAAATTCCCATAAAGATGTGTTAAATGTTTGCTCCCTCTTGTGGTTATAGAGGAGAATGTAAGCTCTTACAATGAAATCTATTCTCCAGTTTTTGTCGGGAAAAGATGTACTATAATATGTAAAATTTACTAGAATTTTTTCTCTTTTCGAAGAGATATTAATCCACATACCTTTATCAGCTCAATAAATTTTTTATTTCACTTACACTGATGATATATCCAGAATTCATGCTCAAGTATAATTTTTTAATGTCCAGGATAAAGTTTATATATGTTAAGTCAGAACTTAATAGCACTTTTGAGCACATACTTTCTGCTTTCCTGCATATAAATTATATGAGTAATGAAATAACTTTTTTATGTTTTGATTCGAGAACTATATTAGGTAGTTTTAGATATATATGAGAATATTATTGAGAGTATTGTTTCCTAATGATGTTAAACCTTCCTTATTTTGATCAAAGTAAAAATAAAAGCCTAATTTTTTTTACTTTCACAGCTTTTAAATTCAGAACACCTGACCATTTTTTTTTTTAAGTGCATAATGTTTTTATTCTAAGTAATTAATGCAACTGAGACTGTAAGCAACTGGGCCTTAGGAATACTTTCACATGTAGAAAAAAATATTTTTAATATATGTCTGTATATAGCCTTGGCAGTCTTTCCTCTATATACTTACAGACTTTCAGATTACTTTGTTAGACCTTTTCATTTTGTTTACTTGTCATTAATGGAAGTTGACTTTCCTTTTGAGACTGTTTTTGGAATGGAAACAATATTTTTACCATCTCAGAAGAATTTTACTATATGTGCCAAAGACAGATAGCATGCAATAAATATGCACTGTAATGTGATGTTGTACTCTTAGTAGGGCTCACTTACTAGACAGTTGACTTGCTCCTGAAACCAGTCTAGCTGTGAGCATGATCTAGAACCTCACCTCAACAAAATCACAACTTATCTGTCATTCATTGAAGCCAACAAAAAAACAAACAAAATGTTGTACTATAATACATAGCAAAGAATACAAATCATAAAAGAATTCATGAACCTTGTACAAAGTAATAAACCCATGAAACCAACGCTCTGGTTAAGAAAACAATATAAGTACAACTTAAGAAGCCTTCTTCTAGTCATTATCCCCTTATGCTCTAGGATAACCCCAGTACTTTGAATCTAACATATATATTAGTTTTGCCTGGTTTTAAACATTAGATGCAGGAAACCACACAGTAGGAATTTTTAAAAAATTGTGGTTAAATATACATAATTTTTTTTAAAGACCTTATTATTTCACAGAGAGAGAGAGATCATAGGTAGGCAGAGAGGCAGGCAGAGAGAGGAGGAAGCAGGCTCCCCGCTGAGCAGAGAGCCCGATGTGGGGCCCAATCCCAGGACCCTGAGATCATGACCTGAGCTGAAAGCAGAGGCCTTAACCCACTGAGCCACCCAGGCGCCCCTATACATAATTTTTAAAACCATTTGTAAGTGTAGAATTTAGTGGCATTAAGTACATTCATGTTGTGCATCATCACCACCATCTATCTCTAGAATTTTTTCCTTTTTAAAAATACTTATTTGAGAGAGAGACAGTGTGCGCACAAGTGGGGGGTGGGGTGGGAGGGGCAGAGGAAGAGAGAGAATCAGACTCCCTGTTGAGCAGGGAGTCCACCATGGGGCTCTACTCCAGAACCCTGAGCTGAAGGCAGATGTTTAACCGGTTGAGCCACACAGGTGCCCCCAGTTTTTCTATTTTCTTGAGTTAAAATTCTGTACCAATTAAACATTAACTCTTCATACCCCTCTTCTTCTAGTCCTTGGCAACCACCATTCTACTTTCTATCTCTGAGTTGACTGTTCTAGGTACTCCATATAAGTGGAATCATATAATATTTGTCCTTTTGTGTCTGGCTTATTTTACTTATCATAATGACTTCAAGGTTTATCCGTGTTATAGCATGTGTTAGAATTTCCTGCCTACTTAAGACTGAATGATCTGTTGTTTGCAGATTCCACATTTTGTTTATCCATCATCTTGTCAGTGGACATTTGTGTTGTTTCCACTATTGTGAACAGTATAGCTGTGAATATGAATGTACAAATAATCTATTCAAATTCCTGCTTTGAGTTCTTTTGGCTGTATACCCAGAAGTGGAATTGCTGAATCAAATGGCAATTTTATGTTTAATTTTTTTGATGATGTGGTAGACTTTCTCATATGGTGATTTTGTATTTTGTGACCTTATTTATCACTGTAAGAGGTTTTTCTTTTTAAAGAATGCAGAGAATGTTCAATGTACAGTCATTTATCAGTGATAAAAGATCTTTTTATTTCTTTCCCAGCAATTGTAGAGCTTTTTCTTTCTTTTTCTTGCTTTATCACATTGGCTATGATCTTCCATGTAGTGTTGAATAAAAGTAGTGACAGCAAACATCCTTACCTTGTTCCCAATCTTAGGAGGAAAGTATTTGGTCTTTCCCCATGAAGTATAATGTTAATGTAGGTTCTTTTTTATATATTTCTTTCATCAAGTTGAAGAATTTTCTTTTGTTCCTAGTTTGGTAAAATATTTTAAACTATGAATGAATGTTAAATATTGTCAGATACTTTTTTTTTTTAAAGTTCATTTATTTATTTTTAGTAATCTCTGTAACCACTGTAGGGCTTGAACTCACCACCCTGAGATCAAGAGTTGTATGCTTTTCCAACTGAGCCGTATATTCTTTCCATTATTTTTTTATTATGGCCAGTTACACTGATTTCCTCATGTTAAATCACATTTGTGTTGCTGGAAGAAACCTCACTTGGTCATTGGTTATGATGTGTTACCCTTTTTATAATATATATATGTATTATGCCCAGATTTTGAGATTCCCAAAGACCACCAGGGAGCCGAGTTTGATGCAAAAGCAAAGAGCCTTTATTCGAGCTAGCTCGGGCTCAGTCTCCCACTCGACCAATGCAGTGGCGAGATGTAGAGAAAAGTGCAATTTTCAGAAGCGCAATAATTTTATAGGGGGTGGGTGGCAATAGGCAGGGTGATGTTGGTGGCTTATACTGATTGGCCAAGCGTCAGTTGCATAAGGAGGGCTAGGCCAGGGTTGGGCAATATTCTCGTGCAGTTTTTCTGGGGAGGGGTCAAGCTGGGGATCTACACAAAATGGAGGGTGCAGCACACAAGATGGAGTCAGTTTTCCTGACCTTTCGTTGGTGTGTGTGTGTGTGTGTGTGTGTGTGTGTGTGTGTGTTTGTGTACACATGTATATATACAAATATATTATAAAAAAATAAAATTGTATATATTATATGCATACACATGCATACATATATTCCTGGAATTTTGCATCTATATTTGTGAGGAAAGTTATTCCAGATCTAGAGAAATTGTGGACCCATCTCCTGCTCCATGTCAGTGAGGTGAGTCAGTAGATCAGTGACAAGTCTTATGAGCTACAGTAGCACCTTGTGCCATATCTAGACTTTTTGAAGGTGGTAATGGCTGCTTCTTCTCATCTGCCTTCTAAATCTTGCACAGATTTTTAAAATTATGGCCACTCCTGAGCTGAAGCCACTCAGGGAAGAAATTTTCAGAAAGGTGGTTTTAGGGGCGCCTGGGTGGCTCAGTTGGTTAAGTGACTGCCTTTGGCTTGGGTCATGATCCCAGAGACCCGGGATCGAGTCCCATGTCCGGCTCCCTGCTCGGCGGGAGGCCTGCTTCTCCCTCCTCACTCCCCTTGCTTGTGTTCCCTCTCTGGCTGTGTTTCTCTCTGTCAAATAGATAAAATCATAAAAAAAAAAAAAAAAAAAAAAAAAAAAAAAAAAAAAAAAAAAAGGAAATGTGGTTTTAGCTTGGTTAAATCCGAGATCGTTTTGGCCATACCTCTTATACTTTTTTGTTTTTTTCTCTTGTTCTAGAGATTAAAATATAAATGGCTTATTTTACCACAGTGTGTCTTGAATTATACATATAATAGTGTAAGAACTTTATAAGGGCATACTTCTATTTATTTCATCCTAGACTTTGTTTTATTCTTGTCATGTATTTTGTATTTTGTTATAAAATTCATAATTTATTGCCATTGTTTTTGCTTTAAAGAATTAATTGTCTTTTAAAGAATCTAAGAAACAAGAAGTGTCTTGTATTTACCTACATATTTACCATTTTTGGCACTCTTTGTACATCAACGTTTACTTCCATCAGATATCACTTCCCTTTAGCATGAAAAACTTTTTACTATTTCTTGGATGCAGGAAAGATCTCTGGTGAGAAGTTTTCTCAGCTTTTGTTTATCTGAATATTTCTTTATTTTGCCTTTTCACTGTATATTTTTTTATTGAGGAATTAGGTGCACTGGTAAACTGTGTTGGATGTATAAAAACATTTTGGCAGAATATGAAAAATCATTAGGGAAATCAAATCTCATCACATTTTTATTACTGTTTTTTTCATAAGTAAAAGTCCATTTCTTTTGATACTTATTAACTTAAAAATGTTAAATTTATGTGCAATTCACATTCACATCAAATTTAACCATCACCCTAACAAGGATGGAGAATATTCTGATTGTTCCAGAAAGATTCCCTTATGTTTACTCCAGTCAGTTCCCATGCCTCATAGGGAATCACTGTTCTGATTTCTCTCATTATAAATTAGTTTTGCCTTTTAGTGGATTTATTTTCCTCAAAATAATTCTTTTGTGTTTCACCCATATTTCCATATATATGTAGTTTAAAAAATTGCTGAGTAGTATTCCATTACCCCAATAAAGATGGAGTACATTTTTATTGCTCCAGAAAGGTTCCCTCAATGTGTCCTTTTTTTTTTTTTTTTTAAGTTTTATTTATGTTTGGGGGCACTTGGGCAGCTCAGTTGGTTAAGCCTCTGCCTTCGACTTAGGTCATGATCCCAGCAGCCTGGGATAAAGCCCCGCATCCTCAGTGGGGAGACTGCTTCTCCCTCTCCCTCTTTCTGCCACTCTCCCTGCCTGTGCTCCCTCTCTCACTGTCTCTCTTCTTGCGTGTCAAATAAAATCTTAACAAAAAAATATTTATTTTCAGAGAGAGTGGGCGCAGAAGGAGAGGGAGGGAGAGAATCCCAAGCAGATTTCCCACTGAGTATGGAGTCCAATGTGGGGCTTGATCTCAGGACCCTGAGGTCATGACCTGAGCCAAAAATCAAGAGTCGGACACTTAACTGATTGAGCCACCCGGGTGTCCCCTCAAGGTGCCTTCTAATCAATCCCCAGGCTTTCTGGAAAACCACAGTTCTGATTTCTGTCACTGTAGATTAGATGCTTGTTATTGGACCTTATATAAATGAAATCATATAGCGTGCAGTCTTTTTTTTTTTTATTTTTTATTTTTTATTTATTTGACAGAGAGAAACACAGCCAGAGAGGGAACGCAAGCAAGGGGAGGGAGAGAGGGAGAAGCAGGCTTCCTGCTGAGCCGGGAGCCCGATGTGGGACTCGATCCCGGGTCTCCAGGATCATGCCCTGAGCCGAAGGCAGTCGCTTAACCAACTGAGCCACCCAGGCGTCCCGATAGCGTGCAGTCTTAATCTGACTTCTTTCACTCAATTGAATGCTTTTGAGGATCATCTGATATATGTTATGAATATTTTCTTTCAGTCTGTGTCTTTCCCTTTTATTTTATCTTAGAGCTTGTTGTGCTTTCTGAGGTCTTGTGCCTAGGCTGACACTGAAGTGTAATTTTTGTCTTGTAATACTGCCAAGATTATGCTTTTATTTTTTACTAACGTTTTTAGCTTTCTAACCTGTAGAAGCCTAGAGTTTACTAAATGTTATTTGACAGAAAATTGACATTATGCTTAAGGGCCCCCCAAAATTTCATAAATAGCCCAGTGAGGCACATGACAGTATAAGGCAGAGTAGAATTAAATGCAAAATGATTGTTATAGACAGAATCATAAAAGATCAGAAAAGGAAGAATTATGTTTTTAAAGGGCTTCATATGTGAGGGACTTTAAGCCTTAAAGGCTTAAAATCCGAGTTACCTTTTGGCTTTTTCTCTAAATGGAATGTGATTAGATACTAAATAAATCTCTCAGACTTTTTGTTTTGAAGCCCTGATTTTAGTAGTTTTGGAAAAGCAGTTTGTCAGTTGGTTAAGTGTGAAAAATTGATAGCAATAATTCACTCTGCTTATTATCATTTGATTAATTGGGGGAAAATTTTCCTTGTATCAAAAAATGCTTTTTATTGGCCTATATAATTTTGTATACTTACTTAGATGTCTGTGGTATCATAAACAAAATTCCCAAAATTTTGGTATACTCGAAAGTGAATGGAGAAAAAGATCTAACTTCAAAATTCTGCTAAAATTGAATCATGTTTGTATATGTCAGGCTCGGATATTTTTGTGCAATGTGACTCAAATAATGAGAGAGATTGGCCAATTTAATCCCAATTCCATGGTTTGGTTCTTTGCAGACTTAAATATTATTTGTTCTTTATCTGTTACCCATCAGTGATAATGTTCTGAGGAATTGATTCAGAATAACAGCTTCACAGGAGGCAATTTGTTAACTAGAATATTAATTTACTGTAATCATTATGTAGACATCCTCTTCCTGGTTTCAGGATACCTGAGAAACCAGTTTGGTCATCAGAATATGGATTGGTAAGTAAGGAAGCAGAGCAGAACAAAGTACCTGGATTGGTTTGGAGGATGGCTTACCCAGGCTGTGCTAAGTCTAGGGAATTAGTCTCACTTAATTTCTAGTATTGAGATATTCATGCAATTAGTTCCATGAATACTATCTTTTAGTAACTTTTAGGGTCAGTAATGGACAAATTCTTACTTTCTGATTCTTCTTTCCCTATATTTGGTGTACTCATTTGTTACAAACTTAAGTTATATTATTGTGATTAGTTTGATTGATACTTTTGCTGCTGGCAGTTTATTCTTCTTGATGAAACTTAGGAACAATCCAAACCTTCCTAAGAGTGTGGTACAGATACTCTTCCTTTTTTATGTTAACATGTTCATGAAATTTGCAGGGTTGTAGTGGAAAGATTGAACACTTGGATATTCTGGCTCTAGATTCAGATTCTGATTCTGCTACTGAGTAGCTAAGCAACTTGGTAATGTTGTTTGATCTCTTTGAGCTTAAGTTTCCTCAGTAGTACTTAATTTTGTGAGGATGTTGAGAGGCTTATGAATTAATATGTCTAAAATACTTGAACAATGAGTGTGTAAGAAATGTATTTCTATGAAATTCATCCATCATTTATCCTTTCAACAACTGTTGACTGGTTTACTATGTGCCAGGCAATTTTCTATGCACAGGTCGTGATGATGGTCATGTGATCTGTGACTATCATGGTCAGTGATTTGTGCCTTTTTGGCTTTTACAGTCTAGTGGCGGGGGGTAGATGCCCATAAACTAGTAATTAAAATACTGTGTAATAAATGGTAGAAGCTTTATAAGTGTTTTTAGAGATGCCTTAAAAAATGCAGTGTCATAATTAAATAAAGGCTTTTCAAGACTTGAGTTCCCCAACTTACTAACAGTGCTTGGTTCATTTTTGTGAATTGAATTCATGCACAACTTATGTGAAGGAGATGCTTGTATGAAAGATAGATATTAAATGATAAAATGCAATTTTGGTGCAGCTTTTACATTTTGAGATACATATTTTTTAAGATTCCATTTATTTATTTGACAGAGAGAAACACAGCTAGAGAGGGAACACAAGTAGGGGGAGTGAGAAAGTTTGGAGAAGCAGGCTTCCTGTTGAGCAGGGAATCCCATATGGGACCCGATCCCGGGACTCCAGGATCATGACCTGAGCCGAAGGCAGATGCTTAATGACTGAGCCACCCAGGCACCTCTGCATTTTGAGTTTTTGTTTTTTTTTTTTTAAAGATTTTATTTATTTGACAGAGAGAAACACAGCCAGAGAGGGAACACAAGCAGCAGGAGGGAGAGAGGGAGAGGCAGGCTTCCCGCCGAGCAGGCAGCCTGATGCGGGGCTCAATCCCAGGACTCCAGGATCATGACCTGAGCTGAAGGCAGAGGCTTAACCACTGAGTCACCCAGGCACCCCGCATTTTGAGGGTTTTTAAAAGAAAAATTTTAAGTTTTAAGAATAACTTTCAAAGAAAAATTATTTAAGAAACTGAAACTGGGTCAATGATAGTATTTCCTAACATCAAACTGCTGTGGGAGAAAATGTGTGTGTGTCTGCACTGTTGTCACTTATTTGCATTGACCAACTTGTGAGTAGATTACATTAGTATAGAATCATATGGCAACTTATTTTGGGAAATAGTAAAGATGTACTTTTTTTTTTTCAGTACATATACATGGTCAATAAAAGCATGTATGTAAGTTGTTCTAATCAGATTAATGATGTTAAAAAGAACAGTAACAGAATATTAAAATAGTATAATTCGGTAGCCCTGATTTTCTTCCTCTTTTTTTTTTTTTTATAAAGATTTTACCTATTTATTTGACAAAGAGATCACAAGTAGGCAGAGAGGCAGGCAGAGAGAGGGGAAGCAGGTTCCCTGCTGAGCAGAGAGCCCGAATCGGGACTCAATCCCGGGACCCTGAGATCATGACCTGAGCTGAAGGCAGAGGCTTAACCCACTGAGCCACCCAGGCGCCCGGTAGCCCTGATTTTCATTTTTACTTATTTAGGTATGTATGTGTGTATGTATGTATGTAAGTAAGCAAGCAAGCCTCTATGCCCAATGTGTGCTTGAACTCAGGACCCTAAGATAAAGAGTTGCATGCCCTTTGACTGAGTCAGCCAGTACCCCAGTAGTCCTTTTTAGCAACAGGAAAACTTTTGCACTGAGTTGAAGTGGCTTACATGAAAATATCCAGCTGGGGATTAGGAAGTTGGCAAGGCTCTTTTTTCATTGTACTTGTGGCTCTCAAACTTTAATCAGTATAAGAATCACTGGGATGACTATTAAACTAGAGCCCTACTTCCAGAAAGTCTGATTCAGTAGTGCAAGGCAGTCTAAAGTGCTTTTAATAACCATCCCAGGTGAACCTGGTGCAGGAGGGATAACACTTTAGTCTACTCTGCTACCTCCTGTACTCTCTGTGATAGAGACTTGTCATGTTGTGGGTCAAGTCCTTCTATCCTCTTTCTGAAGTTGGTGACCTTTTTATATCAAATTGTCCTTACCATTGCAGCACTGACAGTAATAGTCTGCTCAGTGTTGTGCTCCAGTCCTCTAAGTGCTCTGCTTTTGAGTATCCCTTGGATATATCTGATTTTTCTGATAATGTGGAGACAACTCATCTGTTACTCTTCTCTTTCATTTTCTACAATTCTTTTTATTTTTTTTTAAGATTTTATTTATTTATTTGACAGAGAGAAACACAGCGAGAAAGGGAACACAAGCAGGGGGAGTGAGAGAGGGAGAAGCAGGCTTCCTGCCGAGCAGGGAGCTCGATGTGGGGCTTGATCCCAGGTCTCTGGGATCATGACCTGAGCTGAAAGCAGTCGCCCAACCAACTGAGCCTCCCAGGTGCCCCTTTTTTCTACAGTTCTTAATTAAAATCTATTCTCTGACATAGATTTGTTTTAATAAAAATGAATTGTTTTTAGTTTTCTAGCAAGACTGCTCTTTCCGTCTTGATCTCTTCTTTCTACTTCCTTTTTTCTCTACCTCTTCCTTCCTTCCATCACTCCTGTTATGTTTCTCTGACCAAACTATGAGCTTCTGAAGCCTGGAATAGAGTTGGTGCTTAATAAATATAATGTGAATAAATAATAAGTGAATAATAAGTTTTGTATTTGCTAAATATTATTAGTTCATATATAAGTTTCATGGTTGTTTTATCTGTTCATGGGAAGGGATTTTTCTTAAGAAAAACAAGATAGAAAGATAAAATTCAGGATAATAGTTAACTTAGTGGGAAAAGAAATGTGATTAGGAAGGAGCACGCTGAAGGCTTCAAGGATACTAATAATGATGTAATTTTTTATTTGGCTGGTGGATGTATTAGTATCAGTAGGTATTTGGAAACTGGCTGTTTGCTCAAATAGGGAAAAGTAAAATACAAACTATTATTAGAACCATTTGTAATGTAAGTGGGATGGTCTGTGTATTGGGTTAGTAGACTCTAAGATGAAATCCACTAGGAGATCTGAAGTGTTGGCTCCTGTGAGATTGGTAGGAAACTCTGAGCATAACTAAGCAAGGGCTTAGTTAAATGTTTGGTGTTTGTTTTTGTTTTTTTTTGTGAGTGGGGAAGAGCAGAGGGAGAAGGAGAACTTAAGCAGGCTCTACCCACAGAGTCAGTGTTACTAGTCACTGTTTCTCTATCTTTGAGCATCCTTTAAAGATCTTTTGTTGTTAAACAAATACTTACAGCAGTGCCTGGGTGGCTCAGTTGTTAAGTGTGTGCCCTTGGCTCAGGTCATGATCCCGGAGCTCAGGGATGAAGCCCGCATTGGGCTCCCTGCTTGGCAGGAAGCCTGCTTCTCCCTCTCTCACTCCCCCTGTTTGTGTTCCCTCTCTAGCTGTGTTTCTCTCTTATAAATAAATAAATGGAATATTAAAAAATAAATAAGCGGAATAAAGAAATGGATTCTTAATAAGTAAATGGAATAAATGGAATCTTAAAAAAAGTATTTACATGGTTACAAAGTGAAATCTATGCATCAAAGAATATTCAATCTAACTTCTTTTCCCTTTTCTCCTTTTTAACATTAAAAAAGGTAAGTGCTTTATTTTCCCATTGAAAAGGTAAAAGTGAGTATGTTTATGTTTTTATATTCTCAGCAGTCTTAAGTAAATGATAGTACTGTATATCAACTTTTCTTCAGCTTTATTTTTTTTCACTCAAGGATATATTCTGGAAGTCTCTTCATTGTAATATATAGAACCGTTGCTCATTCCTTTTTGTAATTGTATGGTACTGCTACATTGTTTTTAATGTTAATGTTAATTTTATTTTTTTCAAAGTTTATTTACTTATTTAAGTAACCGCTAGCCTTAGCATGGGGCTTGAATTCATGACCCTGAGATCAAGAGTTGTGAGCTCTTCTGGCTGAGCCAGCCAAGTACCCTGCTAGAGGATTTTTTAAAATGTAAATCCTAAATAATATTTCATTCCAAACTGATGCTATTGTTGAACAGCAAACCACCCTAAAATCAGTGGCTTAAAACAGCAGTTATTTACTTTCATTCAGGCATTTGCTGTGAGTTGAGGGATCAAGGCTGTTTGTGTGGGTGGCTCTGCTTCCTATTAGAGGTCTTAATGGACTTCTCTCCTGAGCAGGTTGGAACTCAGATACGTTCTGTGCGTATTCATTCTGTGATCCTCCAGGGACTACAGATAACCCAGTGATTATCTGGGTTCACATCTGTGGTAATGATAGATATAAGAGGGCAAGCAGAAACTCAGATACCTCTAAAGGCCTAGGCTCAGAATTGTCATCAATGCCACAATCATATTCCAGAATCAAGTCATAGATACAAGCTCCAAAGTTACCTTCCTTCTGTTTTTAAAAGATTATAGTATGTATTTGAGAGAGAGAGAGAGAGAGAGAGAGAGAGAGAGAGAGAGAGAAAGAGCAAGCATGGGGGGTGGGCAGAGGGAGAGGCACAAGCAGGCTCCTTGCTGAATGGGGAGCCCGAAAAGGCACTTGATCCCAGAACTCTGGGATCACGACCTTAGTTGGAGGCAGATGCTTAACCGACTGAGCCACCCAGGCATCCCTCAGAGTTATCTTCTTAATGTTGGTTGTACTTGGCCAATCTATTAGAAATTTAATCCCTTCCCAGTGTTTCATATCTCCCCTGCTGTAATCCTTAATTCATCCTTATCTGAAATATGTGTGTATTTAAAATGCTTAAACCTTGTATCACCCCCTTTACAATGCATGTATAATGAGAGCAACATGTTCTATATTTTTATTCACTGTATCTCCTGAACCTAGAACACAGGTGATGTTCAATAAATATTTGTTGAATGAATAAATGAAGTCATGAAGTGAAGTGAGGTTGGGGGTACCTGTCATTCATTAGTTTTTTTTTTTTATACTATTTTTTGTGTTTGTTGAGGTATACTTTTATAGGTACAGATCTTAATAGTACAGTTTTATAAATTTTAGTCAAAGTATATTCATGATATCATAACTCCAGTTAAGGTATAGAACATTCCTGTCACTCTAAAAGGTTTCCTTATGTCCTTTCCTGTCATTTCTCCAGCCTCTAGAACCAATTGCTATTCTCATTTCTGTTGACATAGATACATTTTTTTTCTACTTTAGCATATCATGTAAATAGAATCATATGGCATATATGTTCTTATTTACTCTTAACATGTTTTTGAGATTTTTCCATGTTGATGCATGAATCAGAAATACATTCCTTGGGTGCCTGGGTGGCTCAGTGGGTTAAAGTCTCTGCCTTCAGCTCAGGTCATGATCTCAGGGTCCTGGGATCAAGGCCTGCATCAGGTTCTTTGCTCAGCAGGGAGCCTGCTTCCTCCTCTCTCTCTGTCTGCTTCTCTGCCTACTTGTGATCTCTCTCTCTGTCAAATAAATAAATAAAATCTTTTAAAAATAAAAAAGAAATGTATTCCTTTTTACTACTGTATAGTGTTCTATTCTACAAATAGATCATAGTTCATTTATTCACTTGATGGATAGTTAGGTTGGTTCCTTTGTTGACTGTATGGATAGATAATGCCACAATCTTTATAAGTCTTTTTGTGGGTATTTCATTTTAAGACTATTTTCATTTCTCTTCAATAAATACTTAGAAGTGGAATTGCTGGGTCATAAGGTAATGTATTGGCTGAAAGTGCCTAATGGTTATTTGAAGTGGTTTACCATTTTAAAATTCCCCCAACAAAGTATGAAACTTACCAGTTAAAGTTTTTTGTTTTATTTTGTTTGAAAGTTTGTTGATTATAAGTATTCTTCCTAAGAGGCAGTGTGGTAGGGAGAAAGAATAGAAATTCTAAAATTAGTGTAAGGAAAAATGTTTTAAGTATTAAAGCAGTCTTGCTGTCTGAGAACCATTCTCCATATACATATGTAAATGTATGTGCGTGTGTGTATGTGTGTATGTCTCAATATCTTGGACAGAACTCTAGATGGAGTTTTTTCCTCTGTGCAGTATTTACCTAATTTATGAGCATTAGAATTGGTGTGTAGTTTGCCAGTTTGAGATGGTGGCATAGGAGGCTCAACTCAGCTATTCTCATGAATATACCAAGTCTGCAGCCACATATGGAAGCATTGCCTTTGAAAGAAATATGGAAACAAGCTGAGTGACTCCTGCTCATTGGGTAAGTGAGATAAAATTCATCAAAAAAGGTTAGGAGAGGCTGAGACTTACCATACCAATCTTACCATAAAAACCAACTCCTGGTTAGCAACATACCAGGGAGGGAAGGAACAATTCCTAGCTTCTTCCTGAAAAGAAAAGGTTTTGGATCCCACATCTGGTGCCCCAACTTCTAAGACTTCCATTGGAGGGATGTGCCCTCAAAACATTCTGCTTTGAAAGGAAATAAGGTTTGTGTTCATGAGACCCACAAAGCTATAGTGAACTCAGAGGCAGCTCTTGAAGGGCTTTTGTTGACTCACTGTGGCTGACTCCCCAGGGTTAACCACGCAAGTAGCAGACTAAAACATACCAAGTCTTTCATGGACGAGCTCCCCTTAAAAACTTCAGTTTGGGGGCAGGCTTCTAATTTAAGACCTATCAAGGGGCCAACTGTAGTAATCTCCAGAGACCACAGAGGCTAGTAGTCACAATCTTCCTGCTCTTCTTCTGCTTCATAGTAGGTTCCCCTGTCTCAGAAAGGAGCTCACACACACATCTGGCACTATGGTTTTTGCAGCCACTGACCAGGGGATGCCCCTTGATTGCCTGACTTTTATGGCCAGCATGGATTGCATTCATGAATACACAAGACTGTAACAAACAGAAACAGTATATTTATTTATTAAAAAAAAATTTAAATTACATTATTTTTTCAGTCTTCCAAGATTCATTGTTTATGCCCCGCACCCAGTGCTCCATGCAATACGTGCCCTCAATACCCATCACTGTGCTCACCCCTCTTTCAACCCCCCTCCCCTCCAAGACCCTCAGTTTGTTTCTGAGTCCAAAGTCTCTCATGTTTCATTCCCCTCCCTGATTTACCCCATTTCACATTTCCTTTCCTTCTCCCACTGTTTTTCATATTACTCCTTAAGCTTCACAAGTAAGTGAAACCATATGATATTTGACTTTCTCTGCTTGGCTGATTTCACTCAGCATCATCTCCTCCAATCCGGTCCCTGTTGCTACAAAAGTTGGGTTTTCATCCTTTCTGATGGAGGTGTAATATTCCATTCTATATATGGACCATATCTTCTTTATCCATTCATCTGTTGAAGGGCATCTTGGCTTTTTTCACATTTTGGCAATGGTGGCCATTGCTGCTATGAACATTGGGGTACATATGGTACTTCTTTTCACTACATCTGTTTCTTTGGGGTAAATACCCAGTAGTGCAATTGCAGGGTCATAGGATAGTTCTATTTTGAATTTTTTAAGGACTCTCCACACTGTTTCCAAAGCGTCTGCACCAACTTGCATTCACACCAACAATGTAAGAGAGTTCCCCTTTCTCCACAGCCTCTCCAACAGTTGTTGTTTCCTGTCCTGTTAATTTTGGCCATTCTGACTGGTGTAAGGTGGTATCTCAATGTGGTTTTGATCAAACAGAAATAGTTTTTAACCAACAATTCTCCAGGGCACATACAGAGGCAGCAGACAGAAATGCCTAGACTTTCTATGAAAGAGGCCTATTTGCTTATCATAATACTGCAGTCCGAGGGACAGGCTTTTATTTTAATATACATCAAGGAGCCAGCTGCATTACTCTCCAGAGAATGGGAGGCTGATGCTTACCATCTTCACACTCTCTGCCATGTGCCATATCACTGGTGGATCCATGAAAGGAACTTATGCACACATCTGGGAGCCCAGCTTTTGTGGCCGTTGTCCAGGGAGATGTGTGATGATAGCCTGGCTGTGGTGGCTAGCAGGGCTTGTGTTCATAGGTTCAATGGGATGGTAGCAAAGAAACAGTTCTTAAGTGGCTGTCACCCCAGTGCATACAGATACACCCATCCCCCAGTCTTTTCCTGAAAGAGATATATTTACTCACTTTAATAGCTGCTGCCTGATAATCAGCCTACATCTGGCTGCTGAGATTCTCCCCTTTGGGATAATTTTTGGCACACCTTAAACTGCTGGGAGCCACTAAGAACAAAGAAGTGTGCTTGGATGATCATAAAGGTTGGAGAGACAACCAAGAGCTAGGGCAGGATTAAAAGATAAAGTTCATCTCCTACATAAGGCCACTACATCTAGACTGTTTTATCTAATGCATAGTGACCAGCCCAGAGAGTCAAGGAAAATGAGCAGAGGAGTATATTCCAAGTGAAAGAAAATGATATAAGCCTAGGAACAGATCTTAATGAAACAGAGATATGTGACTTACCTGATAAAGAGTTCAAAATAGGGAAGCCTGGGTGGCTCAGTCGGTTAAGAGACCGCCTTTTGCTCAAAACATGATCTCAGGGTTTTGGGACTGAGCCCTGTGTCATCAGGTTCTGGCATCATTGGGTTCCCTGCTCAGCAGGGAGTTTGCTTCTACCTCTCCTTATGTCCCTCCCTTCCACTCATGTCCGTGCATGTGTATGTTCTCTCTCTCTCAAATAAAATATTTTAAAAAATTTTTTAAAAAGTTCAAAATAATGGTTGTAGAGATGCTCACTGAGGACAGCACAAGAATGTCTGGCAAAGTGAGGATTTCAACAAAGAGAAAATATAAGAAAGTAACAAAGAGATACAAAAGAGCTAAAGAATACAACAATTGAAAAATTTCAGTAGAGGAATTCAGAAATAGACCAGATGAAGTAGAAGAAAGCAAGCAGTAAACTTGAAGACAGGGCAGTGGATTCATCTAGTTATAGATCAAAAAGAACAAAGAGTAAAATTTTTTGAAGAGTGAAGATAACTTAAGGAATTTATGGGACAACATCAATATTTACATTATGGGGATCTCAAAAAGAGAGGAAAAGAAATAGTGGCTAAAATGGGCACCTGGGTAGCTCAGTTGGTTAGCGCCTGCCTTCCACTCTGGTCCTGATCATGAGGTCCTGGGATTGAGTCCCATATTGGGCTCCCTGCTCAGTGGGGAGTCTGCTCCCTTTTCCTCTGCTCCTTCCCCCTGCTTGTACGCTCTCTCTCTCTCATCCTCACCCCCCCCAATAAATAAATAAATAAATTTTAATAAAAAATAAACAGTGGCTAAAAACTTCATAGACTTGGGGAAGGAAACAAACATCCAATCCATTAATCCCAGAGAATTTAAATAAGATTAGGGACCCAAACCAAGATAGATAATAATCAGATTTCCAAAGTAAAATGTAAGGAGAGAATCTTAAAAGTAAAAAGAGAAAAATAACTTGTTATGGACGTGGGGACCCCCCCCCCCCCTTACCCCTGCCCATACAGATTTTTCAGCAGGTACTTTGCAGGCCAGAAGGGAGTGACAGGATACATTCAAAGTGGTGAAAGAAAAACTGTCAACTAGTAATACTCTGCCTGGCACAACTGTTCTTCAGAATTGAAGAAGGGGTAAAGAGTTTCTCATACAACAAAAGCCGAAGGATTTCATCACCAATAGATTGGCCTTACCAGAAATGTTAAAGGAACTTCTTTAAGATGAAGTGGTAGTTAATTGGTACAGGAAAACATATGAACGTGTAAATCTCAGCAGTAAAAGTAAATATATGGTTAAATTCAGGATAATCTAGTGTTGTAATGGTGATGGATTAATCATTTATAAATCTAGCATGAAGATTAAAAAGACAAAAATAGTAAAAATAGCTACATAATTTTTTAATGGAAACACAAGGTAAAAAGATATCATTTATGATATTAAAAACATAAAATGGGGGAAGATTAAAAATGTAGAACTTTAGAATGCATTCAGACTTAAGTTGTTATTAACTTAAAATAGACTGTTACACATATGTTTTATGTAAGCCTCATGGTAACCATAAAGCACAAACTTATAGTAGCTACACAAAAAGTAGAAAGGAATCTGATAAGTACACCATTAGGGAAGATCATCGAGTCAGAAAGGAAGAGAGCAAGAGAAGAAGAAATGAACAAAAGAATTACAAAATAGTCAGGAGACAACAAAATGGCAGTAAGTCTATGCCTGAATAATTACTTTAAATGCACTAAATTCTCTAATCAAAAGACAGAATAGCTGAGTAGATACAAAAACAAGACCCAACTATATGCTGCCTAAAAGCGACTCAGTTCAGCTTTAAGGACACACACAGACTGAAAGTGAAGGGATAGAAAAAGATACTCCATGCAAATGGAAACAGAAAGCCCAGGTTGCTATACTTAGGTAAAACAGACTCCAAGACAGAGATTTTAAGAAGACACAAGGTCATTATATAATGATAAAGGCATGAATCTGACAAGAGGATATAATATTTGTAGGTACTTGTCGCCTAACATAGGAGCACCTAAATATATAAAGCAAATATTAACAGACCTAAAGGGAGAAATAGACAGCAATGCAATAGTAGGGGACTTTAATATCCTGCTTCATCAGTGGATAGACTGTCTAGACAAAATAGATTAAGAAACATTGGCCTTAAACAACATGTTAGACTAGATGGACCTAACAGATAAGTACGCAATAGTCCATCCCAAAGCAACAAAATATACTTTTCAAGTGGAGGTGGAACATTTTCTAGGATAAATTACTTGGTTACAAATGTGTAGATTTTTTGCCTTCTGACACACTCATCAGAGGAGTAGGGGAAAACCAAAAAGAGCTCCTTTCACAAGTGGCAGGCACCACTGTCTCTTATTTCTAACTAACTTTATAAAAGGTTCCTCACCTTGTCAGATTCTTTCTACAACATACAGTGTGGCAAATACGATAGCCTCATTTCTGTATGACTAAGAAATACTAAGGTTTTTTTTTTGGATAATCATTGGCTTAGTATAATTACCAGTACTTCTAACTACAATAGCAATAACAGAAAAAAAATATGAAAGAGAAAGAATAACCAAAATATGATTATACTTGTATAAGCCCTTTACTTCTATCGTCTTGTCAGAGTCAAATTAACTCATCAGGGGTTCCCTGTCTTTGGAGTCATAGGCCCTAAGATGTGCCCTACTTCCTTCTTTGAGTAATAGCTATGATTGTAGTCTCATCCCTTGAGGCTTTCCTCAGGAGTAGGACAGGCCCTCAGTTAATTATGCAGGTCTTTTTGTAGCCCAGGTCCCATTATCAGCATTACATCCTGAAGCATCTGGGAAGTCCTCTAAGAAGGGGGGTTCCGCATTGTGGCTGAAACCCCAGCTATCCACAGATATGGTCATGCAACATACATGAAAATCACATTTTCTTGCCTGTCAAAGACTGTAGATTCAGATTACCTCATACTCCTTTTCAGATCTGCTGTTTTTTTTCTGCTTCTTCATTCTTTAGCTGCATTACTTCTTGGGGGAAAATCAAGATCTCTACCTATTGACTAGCTTAGTAATATTCAAACAAGATAATCTCAGTTGACAATTGAAAGGGGAAAGAGAACTGGTCGGGAAAATTTAATTTGAGAAGACAGCACCTGAAACCACCATGCTGTATACAGAAAAAGTTTATAATGTTGTGTATGCTAATTACCAAGTGTCTTGTATATTCTAAATACTGTAGAAGTTAGGAAGAGAGCTGCATAATGATGGACAAATGATAACTCAATCTTAAAGATAAGGTTTAGGAAGGTACAGACAAGAATACAGATAAGAAAATCAAAATGGAAATCATAGCGTTCATATGTATGTCATATGTTCAGAGACAAAATTAACTGTAGTCAAGTGGAATAGGTTTGCAGAGGTCAGACTATAGGTAGGCTTTGAGTACTATGGCAGACGTTTTTCTTTCCTTTCCTTTTTTTTTTTTTAAAGATTTTTAAAATACTATTTATTCAAGAGAGAAAGCCAGAGAGGGAATACAAGCAGAGGGGAGGTGTGGAGGGAGAAGCAGATTCCCTACCGAGCAGAGCTCCTTCCCAGGACCCTGGGATTATAACTTGAACTGAAGGTTTAACCAGCTGAGCCACCCCCGCATCCCCATGAAAGATTTTTCAACAGAAGAGGTGAAATGGCTAAAGCAGTATTTTACAAAAATTAATCTGATATTGGTGGGTAGAATGGACCAAAAGAGGAAAATGCAAAACACACAGAGTACTATAACACTATCATAATATTTCAGATATTTGGTACTGAGAATCTAAATGAGTATAGTGACATGGAATGGAATAGATGTGAATTAAAAAAAAAAAAATCCCTAAGAAAGAGTGATCAAAATTAGGTGACTGAAGAGGAAAGAAACTAGAAGTTATGAAGGAGTGATTGAAAGATGATTAAAGTTTATGTCTGAATGAGTGGGAGAATGGTAGTTCTATTACAGTAAACAAGGAAGCCTTTAAAATGCCTTTTTTAAAATTTCCTTAGGGTTCTTGTGATAGGAAGAATAATGGCTCCCTGATGATGTTCATATTCCAGTCTCAAGATTTTATCAGTCTATTTCCTTACATGACAAAAGCTACTTTGAAGATAGTTAAGTTAAGGATATTTACATGGAGAAATTATGCTGCATTATCCACATGGGCCCAATATAATCACAAGGGTCCTTATAAGGATTGGCAAGAGGGTGAAATTTAGAGAGAAGGTGGCTTGACAACAAAAGCAGAGAATAAAAATAATGCAAGACCAGGCACCAAAGATTGAGGATGGCCTCCGGAAACCTGTAGCTTTCAGGAAATAAGTGATTATACGAATAGCTCAGAGCTTCTGCCTGTGATCTTAATTATTGGAAGTTTTGAAGGCAGTGATTTGTAAGAGCGTACTTGGAGGCCATGGTAAACTTCATGTCTTCAGTCTGTTCTAGGTTTTTTGCTGCAAGGAAGGATTGATTTTATTTTATTTTTTTGTCTTTACCTAGGATTAACTGAATCTGGGGCATTTTTCATATACATGACAACTCATATGACTGCCTTTCTCTAAAGGTGTCTTATTTTTATCATTTTTCGTTTAAAGCTGTGGTTAATACTAACCAGGGATAGGTGCTATTGTTAAAGAATTTGAGTGGGAGATAGGAACTAAATAGCTATAAATGTATGTATGTGTCAGTATATATGTGTGTTTGAGGGAGTTCTGTTTATTTTCAGGGAAACAACAAACATATTGTTCACTTTGACATCTTATTAAACTTTTGCTTTTTGTTCACTTCTAATAGTCCTCCTACTTGGGATTCTTGGCAAATAGTGCTTATTAAATATTGGTTTGATTTTTTACCTCTGTGGGGCATTTGCAACATTGATGGAAAATTAGGGAGTCTAAGTTTCACATTTTTAATTTCTCTGAAGATCTCTACCATATTTAAATGGCATTTCATTGTAAACTAAAGTTTTGGGTTAGGAATTCTAATTTTTTGTGACTTTGTATAAATAGCTCAGTCTTGCTCAATATTTGCCTAAGCATATGCCTACTGTATTAGATTCCTATTCCTGCTGCAACAAATTGCCATAAATTCATTCAGTGACTAAAAACAACAATTTTTTTTCTCTCATAGTTCTAGATATCTGAGGTCCAAATTACGGTGTCACCAGAACCGTTTTCTCTGTCAGCACATAGCTCAAATCTCTGCCTTGGTATTCACATCATCTTTTCTTTTGTGAGAGTGTTTATTGCAAAACTCCCTCTGCCTCTGTCTTTTAAGAATAACATTTAGGGCCTATTCAGATAATCCAGGATAAACTTCTTTCAAGATCCCTAATTTAATCACATCTTTAGCCACATAAGGTAATATTCATGGGTTCTAGGCCGTACTTTTTCAGCCTGCTGTACTTGTAGTTAAGTCAGCATTCTTTACTACAGTGCTTGAGTGTGTTTCTGAGAACTTGCATGTAGTGATGGTCTTGTACTTGAGAGTGGGTACCCACTGCTTTGTAAACAGTACTTATAGGCTGCAAGTCTTGCGGGACTTAAAATAGCACACTCACTTTTTGGCCTCTTTCATGACCAAGTTGGTGACTGTTATCATTAGCTATCTTTTTCTCCACGGCCTTGATAACCCCGATGGCTGTTGTTTGCCTCATCTCATACAAAGCAAAATGACTAAGGGACAGGCACTTTGAGAATCTTTCCAGCTGAGTCCCTGGACTTCAAAGATTTGAGTTGTCTTCAGGCTTCTTGCCTGAGCTGCAGTTGGTAATCTTCTACAACTGAGCAAAATTGCAGGTGATATGGGCGTTGTGGCAGTCCTGGTGACTCGCTGGTTCTGATGTGACAGGAGTGGTTGAGAATGGTCACTGGAAAGACAGAGCTACCCACCTCTGAAGGCAGGCTGTTTCTTGCTGCCTGTTGTTCCACCTGATGTTCTTAACTGAAGTGTTTTTCATGTTGAGGCTTAAGTTGTAGATGGGTAGGGCCTGTGATGCATACATCTCTAGAGACTTTATCTCTGTGGGTAATTTTCAGGGTACAAAGGTTACTACCAGTCTTTGCTTGGCAGAGGCTGATTCCACTCAGCCCATGGGCTTGGTGTTGATGCCCCCAGTCTTGTAGATGACCTGCAAGGGCTTATTGGGAGGGCAGACTTGGGAGTGGGAAGAGATAATAGAGTCCAGCACATCTAGCAGTGCCATGCTTGCCACATTGCCTTTTTTCCTGGTGGTCTTCCAAGCTTTGAACTCGTGTGTCTTGCTGCTGGTAGTCAGCATGTTGTCCCTGTGCCAGCCTGAGATGGTCATGAAGGCTATAACCTCAGAGTTACAATCAGTTTTGTCAATGTAGGCCATCACCTCCTTGATGATCTTCTCAAAGCACTTGTATGAATAGTTATAATTTTAATATAAAATGCATTAAAATAAGAGAAAAAGAATATAGGCAGAGAGTTGTTTTGATACCTAAACAAAGTCTATTTCAATATGTTGTGTTAGGAATTTGTTTTCCTAGCAAAAAGTTGCTAAGGAAACTTTTTGACCTTCGACATTCTTTTTTTTAAGGTTTTATTTATTAGAAGTAAGTGCACAAGTGGGGCGGAGGGGCAGAGGAATGGGGAGAAGCAGACTCCCCACTGAACATGGAGCCCAATATGAGGTTGTATCCCAGGACCCTGGGATCATGATCTGAGCTGAAGGCAGACACTTAACTTACTGGCCTCCCCCCCTCCCCAGGTGCCCTGGCATTAATTCTTTAAAAGAAAAATTAACCCTTGAGGTTAGATAGAAATCCACTTTAGTCATATTTAAAATCTCTCCATACCACTTGCTTTCTTTTTTTAAAGTGACATAAGTTTTTCAAAAACTTAGCGCTATATAAAATTTGAATATTTGCCTCTTACCCAGTCACTTAATGGGGAGAGAGACAATTGAATCAAAAGCAATTGAAAGGCAGTAAGTTGAATGCATTTGTGAACATAGAATTTTAAAAATAAAAAAGCCAAAATTTCAAAATTGGGGCACCTGGGTGGCTCAGTCGGTTGAGTGTCTACCTTCAGCTCTGGTTGTAGTCTGGGGTCCTGGGATCAGGCTCTGTGTCGGACTCCCTGTGCTGCAGGGAGTCTGCTTTTCTCTCTCCTGCTGATCCCCCTGCTTGTACTCTCTCTTTCTTTCTCAAATAAATAAGTAAAATCTTAAAAAAAAATTTTAAAATAAAGTATACTCATTTTATACATGCATCTTCTGAAAAAAGATCCTGCTGTGCCAAATTAGACCTAATGCAGTGGTACAGATATGATGACAATATACTACATGCACTGAAAAAAATACATGAAACAAAAAAGGTGACATCCATGTAGTCATAAGATAGATTTTTTTTCTCTTCATTGATTTATTCTTTTATTTAACATCTCTATGCTAGGCATTATGCTGGGTAGTTAGGGATACATTCTCATTGAAATCTGGTGGTCATACAACTAATATGACGATTTGGAAGAAAAATCTGATAAACCAGGAAAAATTGAAGGTGTGAATATTTTACAACCCATTAAGTTTATATTTAAATGTGTCATAAACACATTAAGTTATATTTAAAATTTGTCTATACCAGAAAACACACTGGTGGTTTTTATAAAATGTACTAAAGGATAGATTCATATTGGTCAGCTCTATCTAAGACTTTGTATCTGAATTCATACCTATAATGTAAAAATATAAAATATGCTGATGTAACTCTCAGACTGTTGAGGAAGGAAGAAGGAAAGGATATAAGATAGAAAAGGATTAGAGACTTAAACCATCTGTAAATTTTTCTTACTTAAAAAATGGATTTGAAGTATATATGACAAATAATAAAATTGTTAAATGTGGTAGAGGGGTATGTTTTTCTTTTTATGTTCAAGGAATTTTATTATAAAAAGGAAAGAAAAATAGTGAATGATAGACTTTCAAATAGTGTGAAAGACTGAGGTAAAGACTCTGTTAATTCTTAATTAATCAGCAAAATAAAACAGCAATAACAAAAAATTAAATGTGTTCAAATTAGAAAGCAAGAAAACAGAGTGCTCAGATACTAGAACTCAAAAGGGAAATCACTGCTATTGGAGAGGCCAGTTGCTGAAGGCAGATGGCCTTTTGAACTTCATGTAGATACTTTGTTGCTCGACACTGATCTCATGCCTGGAGTTGAAGGATAAGACCTTAGGCCTTTATAAGCAAGGAGTTGTAAAAGCCTGGTGTCTGTCTCTGAAGTAATATCTGGTAAAATTCTACTCATAGATTTAGGGACATGGTAAAGAAAACAGTATTGGCTTAGGAACATTGGTGGAAAAGGGATCATCCACAAAAAACTAAAACTATAAGATTGTTTCAAGAGGTTGACTATGAATTTAAATAAGAAATAAGAATAAGACAAATAAGTACTGGTCCAGAACTAATGAAATGCCTAAAATTTCAGCCAAGGTAAATGCAGGAGACACTTTATAAGGACACCACCAAACCCAAAGCATGGAAATAAATACTGCTGAAGATGACCTTAATGTCAGAAGTTATATGCCATAGAGAAGCCAGAGTCACAGTCAGCAGATAGCAAAACTGAAGAACTAACAACTTGAGAATTGATAACAATCTCAAAGAGACTTTGAAATAGACGTTTAAAATATGTAAAGCAACAGAGAATAGAAATCATAAGATAGGAAAAGAGTAGAGGGACAGTTACAGAATGGATTTTAAAAGAATCTGTGGTTGCCTGGCTGACTTAGTTGGTAGAGCATGCAACTCTTGATCTAAGGGTCGTGAGTTCAAGCCCCACATTGAGTGTGGAGCCTACTTAAAATAATACAATATTTAAATAAAAAAAATAAAGAGAATCTGAAAGTCCTGAAAGAAAAAAAGAAACTGAATAGATGAGTAAATTAGAAAGCTGCATAGTTAAAAAAAAATGAAATAAGAGGTAGATTAGAGCAAATCACTAATAAAATATACAGAGCATTTAAATGATGATGTAGAGGCTGGAATGAGAGGCAACTACATGACAAGTAGGAGATGCAAAAAGGAAAAATAGATTATGTGGGAGATATCCTTATGAATAAAAGTGGAGGATGTCCCAAATTTATAAAAGTACCCTTCAATAGTTAAATACTGTGCCAGATTAGCAAAATAAAAATAACTGCTAAATTCTTTATAAATTTTGGAGACTAGCCCTTTATCTGATAAGTCATTTGAAATGTCTTCTCCCCTTCTCTAGGTTGCTTTTTAGTCTTGTTGACTGTTTCCTTTTTAGTCTTGTTGACTGTTTCTTGTTGACTGTGCAAAAGCTTTTTATCCTGATTGTCCCAATAGTTCATTTTTGCTTCTGTTTCCTTTGCCTTTGGAGACCTGTCTAGCAAGACCAGGCTGTTGCTATGGCCAAGGTCATAGAGGTTGCTGCCTCTGTTCTTCTGTAGGATTTTGGTGGTTTGTTGTCTCACATTTAGGTCTTTCATCCATTTAGAGTTTTTTTGTGTGTGTATGGTGAAAGAAAGTAGTCCAGTTTCATTCTTCTCCATGTGCCTGTCCAATTTCCAATAGCATTTATTAAAGAGTATTTTTTCCACTTGATATTCTTTCCTGCTTTGTTAAAGGTTAGTTGCCCATAATAGACTTGAAAGTCCATTCTGGATTCTCTATTCTGTTCCGTTGATGTATGTGTCTGTTTTTGTGACAGTACCATGTGGTTTTGATGATTATAGCTTTGTAATACAGCTTGGAGTCTGGAATTGAGATGCCTCCAGCTTTGGTTTTCTTTTTCAGCATTCCTTTGGCTATTTGGGGCTTTTCTGGTTACATACAAATTTTAGGATTATATTTTCCAGCTTTGTGAAAAATGCTGGTTGTATTTTGATAGGAATTACATTGACTATGTAGATTGCTTTGGGTAGCATAGACATTTTAACAATATTTATTCTTTCAACCATGAGCATGGAATGTTTTTCCATTTCTTTGTGTCTTCCTCAATTTCTTTCACAAGTGTTCTATAGTTTTCAGAGTACAAACTCAATACCCAAAAAACCAAAAGATCCAGTCAAGAAATGGGTAGAAGACATGAACAGACGTTCCTCTAAAGAAGACATTCAAATGGCCAACAGACACATGAAAAAATGTTCACCATCACTTGGCATCAGGGAAATACAAATCAAAACCACAGTGAGACACTACCTCATGTCTGCCAGAATGGCCAAAATGAGCAGCTCAGGAAACCACAGATATTGGTGAGGGTGCAGAAAAAGGGGAACCCTCTTACACTGTTGGTGGTAATGAAAACTGGTGCAGCCATGCTGGAAAACAGTATGGAGGTTCCTTAAAAAGTTAAAAATAGGGGCACCTGGGTGGCTCAGTTGGTTAAACGACTGCCTTCGACTCAAGTCATGATCCCAGAGACCCGGAATTGAGTCCCACATCGGGCTCTCTGCTTGGCAAGAAGCCTGCCTCTCCCTTTCTCACTCCCCCTGCTTGTATTCCCCCTCTGGCCTTGTTTCTCTCTGTCAAATAAATAAAATCTTTAAAAAAAAAAAAGTTCAAAATAGAAGTATCCTGTGATCCAGCAATTGCCTTACTAGGTATTTATCCAGAGGATGCAAACATAGCAATTCGAAGGGGCACATGTACCCCGATGTTTGTCGCAGCAATGTCTACAATAGCCAATCCATGGAAAGAGCCCAGATGTCCATTGACAGATGAATGGATAAAGAAGAGATATATGTGCGCGCGCACACACACACACACACACACAGAGGAATATTACTCAGCCATCCAAAAGAACGAAATCTTGCCCTTTACAGTGACATTGATGGAACTAGACAGTGTTGTGCTAAGTGAAATAAGTCAGAGAAAGACAAATACAGTATGCATTCACTCATGTGGAATTTAAGAAACGAAACAGATGAACATAGTGGAGGGGAAGGCAAAATACAATAAGATGAAAACAGGGAAGCAAACCATAAGAGACTCTTAACTATAGGAGACCAATGGAGAGTTGCTGGAGGGGAGGTGGATGGGCAAATGGGATAATTGGGTGATGGGCATTAAGGAGGGAACTTGATGTAATGAGCACTGGGTGTTGTATGCAACTGATGAATCACTAAATTCTACCTCTGAAACTAACAATACAGTATATATTAACTAGATTGAGTTAAAAACAAAACAAAATCACTGCTAAAGGCTACCAGACTGGAATAGTTCAAAAACAAATAGGAAGATTGTAGACTTAAGCCCAGTCATGTTTCATTAAATGTGAATGTTTTAAAATACACCAGTTAAAAGGCCAGAGATTGTCAGACTGGATAAAAAGACCTGACTAGGCTGTCTAAGAGACGTGCGCTGTATAAGTAAAGTAACAGTTATGTTAAAAGTATGTAAAAAACTGTATCATGAAATTATTGAAAAGCTTAAGTGGTCATTTGAATATCAGGCAAAATAAGACATTAGTATAAGGGATATTACCAAAGGTAAAAGGAACAAAATGGTAAGAGAGTCAGTTCTTCCAGGAGCTAATGTCTCACATTTGTGTATTTTCAATATATCAAGCAAAAAATGAGCAGAACTGAAAGTAGAAATAGACAAAATCAAAATTATTACTGGAGACGTCTACAGTCTTTTTAAAAAATTTTTTTTAAAAATATTTATTTCATAGAGACATAGCTAGAGAGGGAACACAAGCAGGGGGAGTGAGAGAGGGAGAAGCAGGCTTCCCGCAGAGCAGGGATCCTGATGTGGGGCTCAATCCCGGGACTCCAGGATCATGGTTCGGCAGACGCTCAATGACTGAGCCACCCGGCGCCCCTTGACAGTCTTTTCTTAGTGATTAATAGAACCAGTATGATCAATGAAGATAAAAAAGATTTGAAGAAAGCTATCAATAACGAGACTTAATTGGTTTAATTGAACTATGGTCTTAATTTGTTATGAATTTATAAAGTACTTCACAGCAGTGGAAGATTACAGATTTTATTTTAGTGCATATGAAACATTTAGCAATACAAACCATTGGTTGGGGCAAAAGAAATCTTGATAAATTATAGAGGATTGCTGTCATACAGAAGGGATCAGTGATGAGGGTGCCTGTTGGCTGGGTTGGTACACTATGCAACTCTTGATCTTAGGTTGGAATTTTGAGTTCCGTGTTGAATGTATAGAGTACTTAAAAATAAAATCTTTAAAGAAGTGATCAATGATGGGATAATTCTTCATCTTCATGAGATGATTCTTTTATTTTTTATCAAGAATGAAGAAACCATTACTAAAGATCCTCTAGACTTGTAAGTGTAGTGGGAGAATGTCTTCTGTGACTATGATTGAATTAACTTAGAAACAAAAGGTGTATGGGAAACCGCTAAATATTTGGAAATGAAGTAACATTGCTTAAAATATAATGCATGGGCCAAAGAAGAAATTAGGAGCAAATCTAGAAAGTATATTGAGTTGAATGATAATGAAAGCACATATATCAAGATTTGTGAGACATAGGAGAAACAGTGAGTAAGGGTAAATATGGAGTTATAAATGCTTATTTTTAGAAGAGAAAGGATTTAAAACCATTGATCTAAACTTCCACCTTAAGCAACTTAAATGCAAAAAATGTGGAAGGAAGCAAATAAAGATAAATGCTGGGTGCCTGGGTGGCTCAGTTGGTTAGGTGACTGCCTTCGGTTCAGGTCAGATTTGGGATTGAGATCCGCATCAGGCTCCTGGCTCTTCCGGGAGTCTCCTTCTCCCACCTTCTCCTCTCTGATGTTCTTTCTTACTCTCTGTCTCAAATAAATAAAATATTAAAAAAAAGGGGGGGTGTCTTCATGGCTCAGTTGTTAAGCATCTACCTTTAGCTTGGGTCATGATCCCACAGTCCTGGGATCGAGCCCCACATTAGTTCCCTGCTTGGTGGAAGGCCTGCTTCTCCCTCTCTCACTCCCCCTGCTTGTTTTCTTGTTTTCACTCTCTAGCTGTGTTTTTCTCTGTCAAAGAAAAAAAAAGAAAGAAAGAAAAAAAAGAAGAAAAAGAAATGCAGAAATGAAGTGAAATAAAGAACAATAAAAATAAATGGAAGCAAAAATAATGATATTTTTTTCTACATTATCTACTTATATTCTTAATTCACCAGAATAATTTTTTTAATCACAATTATTTTAGGTAAATGGCTTGAGTTTTTTTGTTGATCATCTTTTTACTGAAGTTTAACATACTGAAAAGGGCACACACCATTAAGTATATACTTCAGTGAATTTTCTTAAAATTTTTTTTGAGTATAGTTGATGCACAATATTATATTAGTTTCAGATGTGTAGTAAAGTGTTCGTTTTATACATTATGGCTGTGCTCGCCACAAGTCTAGCTACTGTCACCATACAATGCTATTACAATATCATTGACTGTATTCCCTATGTTGTTATACTTTTAGTCCCATGACTTACTCATTTCATAACTGGAAGCATATCTCCCACTTCCCTGCATACATTTTGCCCATCCCGCCATCTAACTTCCCTCTGGTAACCATCAGTTCGTTCTCCATATTTAATAGAAATATAACTAGGCTAACCGAAGACTACACCTCTCCCCACACACAAACACACAGGTTACGAATGATAGGATAATTCTTCATGTTCATAAGATAATTCTTTCACACTTCATTAAGAGTGAAGGTAGGGGGCATTACTATAGATCCTCCAGACCTAAAAGCACAGTAGGAAATAATTATGAACAGCTTTTGCCAGTTCTTTCAACAATTGGGAAGATATGTATTACTATTATTAAATACATTTTAATAAATTTATAACAATTTAAAAAAGTAAATTGATTATTGAAAACTTTCCTTGAGGAAACTCTAGGCACAGGTCACTGGTGGATTTTGTCAAACAGTTTAAGAATAAAAAAACAAAAACAAAAACAAAACACAACAGTTCTACAAAGACTATTTCAGGAAAGTAGATGAGGAGAACATTACCCTTATGCCCAAATCAGACAAAGACACAGGAGAAGAAAACTACAGACCAAAGTCTTCATGAACATAGATGTGAAAATCCATAAAATAGTAGCTCTTGAATCCAGGGACATAGAAGATAATATATTGTGACTGAATGGGGTTTATCTGAAAATTGTAAGATTGATGTATCATTTTAAAGTCAGCCAGTGGAGTTCACCATATTCATAGGTTTAAGGAGAAAGTTAATATGATCTCCTCGATAAATACAGGAAGATATTTGGCAAAATTCAGCACCAAGTCATGGTAGAAATTCTTAGGAAATTAAATAGAAGGAAAGCTCAACCTGATAAAGAGTATATGAAAAATCAACAGCTAATACCATGGTTATGCTTCCCCCCAAGACAAGATAAAGGCAAAAATGTTTGCTCACATCACTTTTATTTAGCATTTTACTGGAAGTTCTATCCAGTGCAATAAGTCAAAGGAAGGAAGTGAAAGACTTCAGGTTTGTAAATTGAAAATAAGCAAAAAGTATTATTATGGTAATATGATGTGATTTTGTACAGTTAAAATAATAAGGAATCTACAGAAAAACTACTTGAAGTAAATCGGTATATAATTAAAATTTTTTTAAGTAATTTTTTTTAAAGAAAAAAATTTGTTTATATATTTGACAGAGAGAAACACAGCCAGAGAAGGAACACAATCAAGGGGAGTGAGAGGGGGAAAAGCAGGCTTCCTGCTGAGCAGGGAGCCTGATGCAGGGCTCTATCCCTGGACCCTGGGATCATGACCTGAGCCGAAGGCAGACGCTTAAGGACCAAGCCACCCAGGTGCCCCTAAAATAATTTTAAAAGAAATTAAACATACCACTTATAGTTGCATTCAAAAAACACTTAGAGATAAATTAAAACACATATGGGGGCGCCTGGGTGGCTTGGTGGTTGGGCCTCTGCCTTCGGCTCGGGTCATGATCCCGGAGACCTGGGATTGAATCCCGCATCAGACTCCCTGCTTGGCGGGAAGCCTGCTTCTCCCTCTCTCACTCCCCCTGCTTGTGTTCCCTCTCTGGCTGTGTTTCTCTCTGTCAAATAAATAGAATCTTTAAAAAAAAAAAACAAAACACATGGGATAAATATTACTGAGAAAATAAAGAAAACCTAAATTATGTGGACAGATTTTTATTTGTCAGAAGTCTTAGTATTATTAAGATACCAGTTCTCGGGCACCTGGGTGACTCAGTGGGTTAAAGCCTCTGCCTTCGGCTCAGGTCATGATCCCAGGGTCCTGGGATCGAGGCCCACATCGGGCTCTCTGCTCAGCAGGGAACCTGCTTCCTCCCCTCTCTCTGCCTACCTGTGATCTCTCTCTCTGTCAAATAAATAAAATCTTAAAAAAAAAAAAAGATACCAGTTCTCCCCAAATTGATTAGAGAGTCACTGCAATCCCAGTAAAAATCTTAGCTGGCTTTTGGATAGAAATTGACAAACTGATCCTAAATTTATATGGAGAAGAAAAGAGCTACGGTAGCTAAAATTTTCTTTGAAAAGCACCAGAGCTACTTATCTCTTTTCAAGATTTAATATAAATACAGTATCCTTACTGACAGGAGATTAGACATAGAGATGAATAGAACACAGTAGAGTTCGTAAATGGATTCCCAGGTGTAACTAATTGGTGACAGTTACCAAGGTAATTCAGTAGGGAAGGGGCTTTTTTTCTTTTTTAAAAAATTGTGGCTTGGGGCGCCTGGGTGGCTCAGTTGGTTAAGCGACTGCCTTCGGCTCAGGTCGTGATCCTGGAGACCCGGGATCGAGCCCCACATCGGGCTGCCTGCTCGGCAGGAAGCCTGCTTCTCCCTCTCTCACTCCCCTTGCTTGTGTTCCCTCTCTGGCTGTGTTTCTCTCTGTCAAATAAATAAATAAAATCTTTAAAAAAAAAAAAAAAAAAAAAAAATTGTGGCCAATTTTACATAACTTAAAATTTACCATTGGAAATAGGACCCCTCAGGTACTGCTAATGGTAGGGTAAAAGGATTCATGCTGTGGAGAACAGTTTGGTGGCACCTCAAACCCAGCATTTCTACTCCTTGATATATATATATATATCTCCTTGATAAGTATATATTTTCCAAGAAAATTAAAAATTCTATCCAAACAAAGATATGTACATGTTCATAGCAATATTTATTCTTAATAGTCAAAATACAGAAGCAACTCAACTGTCCCATCAGTGGATAAATGAATAAAAAATGTACTATAGACATACATAAAAGAAATGAAGTATTGATACATGCTACAACATGGATGACCTCAAAAACATACTAAGTGAAAAAGCCCAGACACAAAAGATCATGCATTGTATGATTCCATGGATGTGAAACCTCCAGAAGCAGTAAATCCATAGAAACAGGAAGCAAATTGGTCATTGCAAAGAACTGGGAGGAAGATAGAATGGGGAATAGTGACTTTTAACAGTCATGAGGTTTTCTTTCAGAGTAATGAAAGTGTTTTGGAGCTTGATAAAGGTGGTGGTTGTACCACCCTAAACATACTAAATACTACTGAATTTTACACTTTAAATTGGTTAATTTTTTTTATGTGAATTTCATGTCAATTTTGAAAAATATTTCTTTGTGGTAAGAGGTTCACTTGTAATACAAAATAATATCCCTTGTTTTAAAAAAACAGTATTCTGTCTAGGAAAACAAAAGTAGAACCAGATGGATGTTCAAGAAAGGTGTAGGCAAGAAATGAGAAATGAAGAGACCAGTAGAGACAGATATTAAAAAATATGAGCCATGGGGCACCCGGGTGGCTCAGTGCCTTCGGCTCAGGTTATGATCTCAGCATCCCAGGATTGAGCCCCACATCACCCTCTCTGCTCAGCAGGGAGCCTGCTTCCCCCTCTCTATGCCTGCCTCTCTGCCTCTGATCTCTCTGTCAAATAAATAAATAAAATCTTTAAAAAAGAATGTGAGCCAAAAAATTAACGTACTTTCTAAAATTGTTAATGACTAATTCTGATTGAGGGACTAAGCACACTTAAGGCAGTCTAGAACTATAAAAAGAATCATACAGAGGAAATATATTACTTTTATTTATTTATTTATTTCCCTTAAAATTTTTTTTTTTTATTAACATATATTATTTGCTTCAGGGGTACAGGTCTGTGACTCATCAGTCTTACACAATTCACAGCACTCACCATAGCACATACCCTCCTCAGTGTCCATAACCCAGCCACACTCTCACCCCCTTCCCCTCCCACAACTCTCAGTTTGTTTCCTGGAATTAAGAATCTCTTATGGTTTATTCCCTCCCCAGTCCCATCTTGTTTCATTTTTTTCCCTCCCTTCTCCCCATGACCCCCCATCCTGCCTCTCAAATTCCTCATATTAGAGAGATCATATGATAATTGTCTTTCTCTGATTGACTTATTACGTTTAGCATAATATCCTCTAGTTTCATCTACATCATTTCAAATGGCAATATTTTGATTTTTGATGGCTGCGTAGTATTCCATTGTAGATATACACACCACATTATCTTTATCCATTCATCTGTTGATGGACATCTAGTTTCTTTCCATAGTTTGCCTGTTTTGGATATTGCTGCTATGAACATTTGGGTGCATGTGCCCCTTCAGATCACTACCTTTGTATCTTTAGGGTAAATACCCAGTAGTGGGATTGCTGGGTTATAGGGCAGCTCTATTTTCAACTTTTTGAGGAGTCTCCATACTGTTTTCCAGAGTGGCTGCACCAGCTTGCATTCTCACCGGCAGTGTGGGAGGGTTCCCCTTTCTCCTCATCTTCGCCAACATCTGTTGTTTCCTGACTTGTTAATTTTAGCCATGCTGACTGGTGTGAGGTGGTATGGTATCTCAGTGTGGTTTGATTTGTATTTTCCTGATGCTCAGTGATGTTGAGTACTTTTTCACGTGTCTATTGGCCATTTGGATGTCTTCTTTGCAGGAATGTCTGCTCATGTCTTCTGTTCATTTCTTGATCGGATTATTTGTTCTTAGGGTGTTGAGTTGGATAAGTTCTTCATAGGTTTTGGATACTAGCCCTTCATCTAATATGTCATTTGCAAATATCTTCTCCCATAGGAAATATATTTAAACAATTGGCCTGTCTTTGATGGCAGAGAAAGAAACTAGGTTGTGGTGCCTGAAGAAATATTCTGGGTCTTTCTCACCATAGGAATCTCCTGGGGGGTAGGGGAGAACTAACCCAGAAAATCCAGCATATGCAATAATAAATAATGAAAAAGGGAAGGGCACTGCATCAATATCCAGTTGTCTCTGCACTGTTTGATGAATAAACTGTTCTTTACCTATTGAATTGTCTTGACATCTTTTCCAAAAAATCATTTGGCTATAGATGTATGGGTTTATTTCTGAACTCTCAGTTCTGTTATATTGGTCTATATGTCTATCCTGTATCAGTATCACACTGGATACTGTAGATTTGTAGTAAGCTTTGAAATCAGAATTGTGAGTCTTTTGACTTTGATTTTTTTTTCTTTCCCCTCAAGATTGTTTTCACTCTTCTGAGCCCCTTACATTTTTCTTTAAATTTGAGAATCAGCTTTTCCATTTTACAAAAAATGCTGTTGGAATTTTGATAAGGATTGCATTGAATATGGACATTTCTTTGGATAGTATTATCTTTTTTTTTTTTTTTTAAAGATTTTATTTATTTGACAGAGAGAAACACAGCCAGAGAGGGAAAACAAGCAGGGGGAGTGAGAGAGGGAGAAGCAGGCTTCCTGCCGAGCAGGCAGCCCAATGTGGGACTCGATCCCAGGTCTCCGGGATCATGACCTGAGCCGAAGGCAGCTGCTTAACCAGCTGAGCCACCCAGGCGCCCCATTATCCTCTTAATGGTACTAAGTCTCCCAAGCCATGAACATGGATGTCTTTTCACTTATTTAGGTATTCTAAAATTTCTCTGAGCAGTGTTTTATAGTTTTCAGTATATACGTCTTTTACTTCCTTGGTTAAATTTATTTATTTTATTCATTTAGACCATATAATAAATGGAATTATTTTCTTAATATACTTTTCAGATTATTCATTGCTGATGTATGGAGATACAACTAAATTTTGTGTGTTGATCTTTTGTCCTGAAATTTTGCTGAATTTATTAGTTCTTACTGTGTGTGTGTGTGTGTGTGTGTGTGTGTGTAGTCCCTAGCATTTTCTATATCTAAGCTCATATCTGGGAATAGAGGTAGTTTTACTTCTTGTGTTCTGGTTTTGATATGTTTTATTATTATTTTTCTTGCTTAATTGATCTGGCTAGAATTTCCAATATAATGTTTTTGGAAGTGGCGAGGATGGGCTTTCTTACCTTGTTCTTGATCTTAGGGTAAAGGTTTTTAGTCTTTCATTATTGAGTACACAGTTAGTTGTAGGTTCTTCATAAATTATCTTTTATGTCAAAGAAATTCCCCATTATTCATAATTTGCATGTTTTTAATCATGCAAGTTTGGATTTTTCAAGTACTTTTCCTGCTTGAAATGAGTTTGTTTTGTTTTGTCTTTTCTTCAGTCTTTATATGGGTGTAATGATTCCTCTGTGTTGAACCACTTTTGCAACCGTGGAGTAAATCCCCTTTCAGTATGTTCTGGCTTGCTAGTATTTTGTTGAGGATTTTTGCTTCTATATCCACAATGGATATTGGTCTGTAGTTTTCATTTTTTTTTGGTGCTGTCTGTCTGGCTTTGTTATTGGGATGCTTCTGACTTCGTAGAATGATTTAGGAAGTTTTCCTTCTTTAGTCTTTTGGGGAAGATTTATAGGATTAGTGTTAATTCTTCTTTATATGGTAGAATTAAGCAGTGTAGCCATCTGGTCCTTGGCTTTTCTTTACGGGGATGCTTTTGATTACTGATAAAATCTATTTGTTGTAAGTCAGTTGGGTTTTCTGTTTCTTCTTGGGTCAGTTTTGGTAGCTAGTATGTTTCTAGGAATTTCATGTCATATAGGTTATTTAGTTTGTTTGACATAATTATTCATAGTGTTATTTTCATTTTTATTTCCGTGAGGTCAGTAGTAATATTCCTGCTTTCACTTCTGGTTTTCCTAATTTGAGTCTTCTCTCTTTTTTTCTTATTCAGTCTAGCTAAAGATTTGTCAATTTTGTTAATCTTGTTGAAGAATCGATCTTTGATTTTGTTGATATTCTCTGTTTTTTTTCTCTATTCTTTGTTTTATTAGTCTCTAATTTTTATTATTTTCTTCCTTTTGCTGGCTTTGAGTTTAGCTTTTTTTTCTGTTCTTTAAAGTATAAAGTTAGATTGCTGATTTTAAATCTTTTTTAATGTAAGGTTTTATTTGTTTATTTGAGAGAGAGAATGCAAGATGGGGGAGGAACAGAGGGAGGGAGATAAGCCGACTCTGCTCTGAGTGCAGAGCCGCCACATGTGGGGATTGATCCCATGACCCTGAGATCATGACCTGAACTGAAACCAAGAGTTGGATGCTCAGCTGACTGAGCCACCCAGGTGCCCCTTAAATCTTTTTTTTTTTTTAAGCAGATATTTGCAGGTGTAAGGTTTCTTTTGGTCATAAGATATTTTGTATGATTTCAGTCTTTTAAAACTTACTGAAATTTGTTTTCATATGTTCGTATCTTAGAGAATGTTCCATCCACACTTAAGAAAAATAGTATTTGGGTGCCTGGGTGACTCAGTCAGCTGAGCATGGGTTAAAGCCTCTGCCTTTGGCTCAGGTCATGATCTCAGGGTCCTGGGATTGAGGCCCGCATCGAGCTCTCTGCTTGGCGGGGAGCCTGCTTCCTCCTCTCTCTCTGCCTGCCTCTCTGCCTACCGGTGATCTCTCTCTCTGTCAAATAAATAAATAAAATCTTAAAAAAAAAAAAAGAAAAATAGTATTTATGTTTTCGGATGGAGTGTTCTATAAATATTATATCTAGTCAGTTTATACTATTTTTCAAGTTTTCTCTTACTGATGTTCTGTTGAGTTCTTCCTTTTATTGAAGGTAGGATATTGATATCTCCAGTACTTACTGTAGAACTGTCTTTCTCCTTTCAATTCTTTCAATTTTTTCTTTATTTATTTGGAGGCCCTGTTATTAGGTATGTATATATTTCTTATTTTTACAAGATCAGTTGTTTATCAGTATATAATGTCCTTTTTATTCTCTTATAATTTTTTTTGATTTAAAGTCTACTTTATCTAATATTAGGATTGCCAGCCAACCTTTCTTTTGATTACTAATTGCACATATATTTTTCTCTTCTTTCACTTTTACCTCTGTGTCTTTGGATCTGAAGTGAGTCTTTTGTAGACAGCATATAGTTGGATCATGTCTTTTTTATCTGTTCTGCTGATCTGTGCCGTTTTATTGGAGAGTTTAATCCATTTACACCTAAAATAATTACTGATAGGGATGGCTTTAGTTCTGCTATTTTGCTCTTTGTTTTGACATGTCATTCTTTTCCCCACAATTTTCTAAATATATATTTTGTTATTTTCTTAGTGGTTAGGGATTATAAATAGCCTCTCCAATTTATAACGATCCATTTTGAATTAATAACAGCTCAGGGGTGCCTGCGTGCCTCAGTTGTTAAATGTTTGCCTTCAGCTAAGGTCATGATCGAGGGTCCTGGGTCGAGCCCTGCATTGGGTTCCTTGCTTAGCAGGAAGCCTGCTTTTCCCTCTCCCCCTCCCCCTGCTTGTGTTCCCTCTCTCACTGTGTCTCTTTTTGTCAAATAAATAAAATCTTAAAGAAAAAAAAAACAGCTTAGTTTCTGTAGTATATAAAAACTGTTCCTGTATAGTTGTTACCACACCTTGCCTCTTCATACATTCTGTGTTCATTAATGTCAGTTTATAATTCTTTGCTCATTAATGTCAATTTATAATTTTGTTTTATGCATTTGTTTGTGAAATCATGTAGCAAAAAAAGAAGTTATAAACCAAAAATACAATAATACTGGGTCTTGTGTTTACCTATGTAATTACTTTTGCCAGTGTTCTTTATTTCTTTGTAAGGTTTCCAGTTACTGTCTAGGGTCCTTTTGTTTCCCCTGATGGACTTTCTTACCATTTCTTGTAGCACAGGTCTAATAGTGACAGCCTCCTTTAGCTTTGTTCATCTAGGAATCTCTTAATTTTCCCTTTAGTTGTAAAGGACCAGTTTTTTGCTTTTGGTTACTTGTGTTTTTGCGCTTTTTTAAATTTTAATTTTTTAAAACTTTTTATTTTTTTAAATGTTATTTTAAGTTCAATTAGTGAACATATAGTGTATTATTAGTTCCAGATGTAGAGTTCAGTGTTTCATCAGTTGCATATAACACCCGGTGCTCACTGCATCACATGTCCTCCTTAATACCCATAACCCAGTTACCTTATCTCCCCTCTTTTTTTTGTACTTTAAATATGTATTATGCCACTGCTTTTGGCTTTTATAATTTCTGTTGAGAAATTAACCGTTAATTTTATTGGGGGATCTCTTGTGCATAAAGTACTTCTTTCTACTTTCATAGTTCTTTTTGGCTTTTGAGCTCTCTATTGTATTGTTTTGGTATGGATGTCTTTGCATTTATTCTTTTAGGAATCTGTTGAACGTTTTGAATATGTAGTTTCTTGTCTTTTACCAAATGTAGTTAAGTTTTTAGCCATTTCTTCAAATATTCTTTCTGCCTCTTTATTCTCATTCTGGAACTCCTTATTATGAATATATTGGTCCATTTGGTGGGTTCGTATATATCTCTTCAGCTCTGTTCATTTTTCTTCTTTCATTTCTCTTTGTGCTCCCCAGACTGGGTCATTGCATTTGATCTACCCTCAAATTCTCTGATCTTTCTTCTGTCTTCTCAGAGTTGCTATTGAAACCCTGTGGTTAATTTTTCATTTCAGTTATTTTTACTTTTCAGCACCAGAATTTTTTTCTTTGGTTCCTTTTGAAGAAATTTGTATCTCTTTATCGATAGTCTCTATTTGTTGCACATTGTCTTTTGGATTCCCATTAACTCTTTGTGCATGGATTCTTTGAACTCTGAGACTCTTTAAGGTGATGATTGGAAGTCTTTGCCCAGTAAGTCTGATATCTCTCTCTTATTCCTCACAGTTTCTGTCAGTTTCTCCTTTGAATGGGTCATACTTTTTATTTCTTAACATAAATCACAATTTCCTTTTTGAAAAATGATTATTTTAAATATTATAATATGATAACTCTGGAAATCAGATTCTTCCTCCTCCACTTTATGGTTTGTTTTTTGTTGCTTTCTGTGGGTTGTTTTCTGTTTGCTGACTTTTCTAACTATTTTTGTAATTTTTTTGGTGATGAGCTGTCTCTGTTTTAGTCTGCTTGGGCTCCATGACAACCTGCCATAGAACAGATTTATTTTCTCAGAGTTCTGAAGGCTGAAAGTGAGATCATGTTGCCAGCTTGATTGGTTTCTGGTGAGAACTCCCTTCCCTGACTTGCAGATGGTCACCTTCTCCCTTAGTTCTCACATGGCAGGGAGAAAGAGAGGGAAAGAGCCACAGAGAGAGAGAGAGAGAGGCAGAGAGAGAGAGAAAGAAAACACCTGCTGCTGGTGTCTCTTCTTATAAGAGGCACTAATCCTATTATAAAGGGGAATAATCCCATTGTGAGGGCCCACCTTCATGACCTCATTTAATCCTGATCATTTCCCAAAGATGGGTATTATACCCCCCCATCTCTCAGTACCATCACAATGGGGATTAGGGGTTCAACATACGAATTCTGTCGTATACATGGGGATGGGACACAGACATTTGGTATATAATGATCTCTGAAGTCTTTCTTTATCTGTGGTCTGCTAGTAGTATGAGAGAGATTTCCTTGACTATCTTAAGTAGAAAAAGCAAAGAAAAAAAGAGAAGAAAATCCTTTCTTAGTCTTTGCACACTGGCTCTGTGTTGGAGCACTCTAACACTTAGGCTGTTTTCAAGTCTGTCTTCCTGTTTGTGCTGAGGCTAGAGATGATGAGCCAGTAGTTTTCTCAGGTCTTCTCTGACTAGGTTCCTTGCCTTGCACATATGTATGGCTTTCTAAATTCCCAATGTTTTTTGGTGTCCTAATTTCCCAAAGAAACTCTCTTGCCATTTTTCTTTCAGGTTTGTTTGCTTCAACTGGAATATTTTGTCCCAGATGGCAGTGGGTTTTTCATTTGCCTTAAAAATTTTTCTGAAGAATGCCTTCTGCATAGCTGCTTTTCTGTACAAAGAAATTTTCAAGTTGTTAAAATAAAGGAGAGAGCCTTGAGCCAGTCCTTCAGGTAGCCCTGCACAGATCATAGCTGACAAATACAAATTCTTTGAGAACAGTCTGCTCTGCGAGCTCTAGAACCAGAGACCAAGATTTAGCTGTTGGAATGTGGGCTAGTATATTCCAGACTGCCATAGAGCCAGGGCTGGGGAAAGGGAAATAAGAAATGGCCAACAGACACATGAAAAAGTGCTCAACATCACTCAGCATCAGGGAAATACAAATCAAAACTGCAATGAGATACCACTTCACACCAGTCAGAATGGCTAAAATTAACAAGTCAGGAAAGGACAGATGTTGGCAAGGATGTGGGGAAAGGGAAACCCTCCTCCTACACTGTTGGTGAGAACGCAAGCTGGTGCAGCCACTCTGGAAAACAGTATGGAGATTCCTCAAAAAGTTGAAAATAGAGCTGCCCTGTGACCCAGCAATCACACTGCTGGGTTATTTACCCTAAAGATGCAAAGGTAGTGATCTGAAGGGTCACGTGCACCTGAATGTTTATAGCAGCAATGTCTACAACAGGCTAACTATGGAAAGAACCTAGATGTCCACCAGCAGATGAATGGATAAAGAAGATGTGGAAGGGAAAGAATGAAACAAGGTGGGACTGGGGAGGGAGACAAACCATAAGAGACTTTTAATCTTAAGAAACAAACTGAGGGTTACTGGGGGGTTGGAGGGAGGGATAGGGTGGCTGTGTAATGGACACTGGGGAGGGTATGCGCTATGATGAGTGCTGTGAATTGTGTAAGACTGATGATTCACAGACCTGTACCTCTGAAGCAAATAATACATTATATGTTAATTAAAAAAATAAAAACAAAAGAGATAAACATGGGGTATTAAAATCAACATCATCATCAACAAAAGAGAAACAAGCCATAAGGAACTTGTAAATATAGAAAACAAACTGAGGGTTGATGGAGGGAGTTGGAGGAGGATGTGCTAAATGGGTAATAGGTATCAAGGAATTTACCTCTTGTGATGAGCTTTAGTTGTTATATGTAAATAATGAGTCATTAAATTCCACACCTGAAATCAGTTGCACCATATATGTTACCTAACTAGAACTTAAGTAAAAATTTGGAATTTAAAAAACCCTGGCTTATTTAAAAAAACAAAACAAAAACAAAAACACTATAAAGCTTTCACACTGTTTTGAAGTACCTTTTTCATGTTTCAGCATGTTTGGTTAATGTAAACCTTTGACTAATTTCCAGAGTTCTGAGAAATTTGATTCTGACACCATTTTTAGGTGTTTCTATGGAGGCGATAGGCTCTTGGAACTACCTCCTACATTTTTTTCTGAGGGAGGAAAGGGTGATATCTTTGAGGAAGTACATTTTGCTGGTGCTTTTTGGTATTTGTTGCTGTTAGGCTCAGTTACCCCTGTATTTTCTCTCCTGTTCTTCCTGTCAACTTCTGCCCTATTTTAATTAACTCTTCTTAGCTGCTTTTGTTAGTATTTCAGAACCTTTGGCTTATCCCCTTTTTTTCATTTGGCTTAAAGATTGTATTTTTATTAATGCCTTGTTTGTTTTGTTGCATTTTTATGGTACCCAGGAATTAAATTTTATCCCTCTAACTCCCCAAATTTCCTTCTTGGTGCTTGTAGTCAACCCTTATTCCTACCCTAAGCCTCTGGTAATAATATGTTTTCTTTTGTTATAATTTTGTCTTTTCTTTTCTTTTCTTTTTTTTTTTTTTTTTTAAGATTTTATTTATTTGACAGAGAGAAACACAGCCAGAGAGGGAACACAAGCAGGGGGAGTGAGAGAGGGAGAAGCAGGCTTCCCACCGAGCAGGGAGCCCGATTGGGACTCGATCCCGGGTCTCTGGGATCATGACCTGAGCTGAAGGCAGTCGCTTAACCAACTGAGCCACCCAGGCGCCCCAATTTTGACTTTTCTAAAATGTCATGTAAATGTAATTATGCAGTATGTATCCTTTTGAGCCTAGCTTTTACTTACCATAATGCATTTGAGGATTTCTCCACATTGTTTTGTGTTATCAATAATTTGTTCATTTTGTTGCTGAATAGTTTTCTATTGTATGAATGTATAGTTGAAGGACATTTGGAGTGTCTTCTGTTTTCGGTGATTATGAATAAAGCTGTTGTAAACTTTCATTTTATAATTTCATGTGAATGTAAGTTAATTTCTTTCAGATAAGTAAATACCCAGGAAGTGGGGTTACTGTGTCATAACTTTCTTAGAAATTGCCAACTTGTTTTGTAAAGTGGCCGTATAATTTTGAGACACATATGTATATCACACATAGATCAGTGTATGAGAATTCTGTTTTTTCCTGCATCCTTACCATCACTTGATATTGTTAGTGTTTTGGATTTTAGCACTCTAATGTACGGAAGTAGAATCTCTCTGTGTTTGTTTTACATTTTCCTATTGACTGATGCTGTTGAGCATTTTTTTATGTATATTTGTATATCTTCTTTGGGGAAGTATCTGTTGAAATCTTTTGCTATTATGTATTTTAATTGAATTTTGAAAATTCTTATATTGTGGTTATTATTCCTTTGTTAGATGTGTTTTGTAGTATTTTCTCCTAGTCTGTGGCTTGCCTTTTCATTCTCTTAACAGTATCTTCCAAAGAGCAGTAGTTCTTAATTTTAAAGAAGTCCATTTTGTCAATTTTTTAGGTTTTGCTTTTCCTGTTTTATCTAAAAGTCATGAAGATTTCTTCCTATGTGTTCAGTATTAAAAATAGAATGAAAGTCATAAATGTAATTTAAAAGTTTTTAGTATCCATGTTAAAAAAATTAAAGAGAAGCAGGTGAAATTATTTTAAACAGTGTTTTTTTAAAGATTTTATTTTTATTTATTTGACAGAGACACAGTGAGAGGGACGCAAGCAGCGGGACGGGGCGGGGAGAGAGAGAAACAGGCTTCCCACTGAGCAGAATGCCCAATGTAGGGCTCAATTCCAGGACCCTGAGATCATGACCTGAGCCAAAGGCTGACACTTAATGACTGAGTCACCCATGTATCCCTAAACATTATGTTTTAATTAAGCCAACATTTTTATAATGGTCATCTTAGTACACATTGAATAGAAAACTATTATTACTATATTTAAATATTTTATTTTTAAGTAATATCTGTATCCAGTGTGGGACTCCAACTTAAAACACTGAAATCAAGAGTTGCATTCTCTACCAATTGAGCTGGACAGATGCCCCGAAAAATTAGTAATAAGTATTTACATTTTTATTTTTGTACTAAGTCCTGCCTGTCCTTATGTGTATTTAACACAGCACATCTTGAGTCAGTTGAGGCACATTTCAAGGTCACTAGCCATGTATGTCTAGTGGTTACCATAAGCAGACAGCACAGATCTGCGAGACTTAGAGTTTTAGGTTTTACTTTAAATCTGTTATTTACTTGAAGTTAAATTTTGTATGTATAAGATATGAAGTGTAAGGTATGGATTGCAGTTCTTCTTTTTACATGGCTGTCTGTCAGAAACTTTTTTTTTTTTTTTGAATATGCTCACCATGGAGCCCCATCAGAAACTTTTTATAGGGTCTCCTGGGTGGCTCAGTTGATAAAGTGTCTACCTTCGGCCCAGGTCATGATTCCAGGGTCCTGGGATTGAGTCCCTGCTGGGCAGGGAGCCTGCTTCTTCCTCTCCCTCTGTCTGCCGTTCTGACTACTTGTGCTGTCTATCTCTCTGTCGAATAAATAAATAAAATCTTAAAAAAATTTTTTTTTTTTTTTTTTTTTCTAGTAAAAGTTGTTCGGGGCAATTAGATATCTCAGGATCATTCAGGGTTCCAAAGCTCAACATTTAAACTTGCTTTCTTTTATTGCTTTAATTTATTGTCTGTTATTTTAGTGCAATGTAAATTTATTTTGTAATTAACAATTTTCAAACCATATTTTAAAATGCTCAGGAGTGTTAAGCATTTAGTAGCATTATTCATATACCTTTTACTTTTTTTTTTTAAAGCTTTTATTTATTTATTTGACAGAGAGAAACACAGCGAGAGAGGGAACACAAGCAGGGGGAGTGAGAGAGGGAGAAGCAGGCCTCCCACTGAGCAGGGAGCCTGATGCGGGACTCGATCCTGGGTCTCCAGGATCATGACCTGAGCCGAAAGCAGTCGCTTAACCAACTGAGCCACCCAGGCGCCCCCATATACCTTTTAAACTGAAATAATACATTATGCTTTTATCTTTTTAAGAATAACCTCTCTATTCCCAAACTTGTATCTAAAATTCTTACTTTGCTTCCAGGCATGTACTGGCATTGAAAACATTGATGAAGCTATTACATTGCTTGAACAAAATAATTGGGACTTAGTGGTAAGTACTTCTATCTTTTTCCTTTTTTCCAGCTTTATTGAGATATAACTGATGCATAACATTGTGTAAATTTAAGGTGTATAATGATGCTTTGATATACATACATATTGTGAAATAGATCACCACAATAAGGTTAGTTAACACATCCATCACTGCATATGGTTACTTTTTTTGTATATGATAAGAACTTTCAAGATTTACTCTTGTAGCTATTTTCAAGTTTACAGTGTAGAATTTTTTTTTTAAGATTTTATTTATTTATTTGACAGAGAGGAACACAGCTAGAGAGGGAACACAAGCAGAGGGACTGAGAGAGGGAGAAGCAGGCTTCCTGCTGAGCAGGAAGCCCAATGTGGGGCTTGATCCCAGGTCTCCAGGATCATGACCTGAGCCGAAGGCAGTCTTAACCCACTGAGCCACCCAGGTGCCCCCAGTGTAGAATTTTTAACTATAGTTACCTACCTGTACATTAGATCGCCAGAACATACTCCTTTTATACTTAGAAGTTTGTATTCTTTGACCTCCTTCGCTCACTGTCATCCATCCCTAGCAACCTCCAGTCTAATCTGTTTCTATGAATTTCATTTTCTTTTAGATTCCGCATGTAAGTGAGATCATACAATATTTGTTTTTCTCCGTTTCTTGAAGAAATTTCTTTTTTTGATCAGTAACCAGTTTCATTCTTTAATGTCTTTAATATTCGTTATAGATGATTTAGCATACGATAGCCCATTTATAACTCTAATCTAAATGAATAAAATCCAAATGTCTTTAATAATAGAAGTTTGGGGGCGCCTGGGTGGCTCAGTTGGTTAAGCGACTGCTTTCGGCTTAGGTCATGATCCCAGAGACCCGGGATGGAGCCCCACGTTGGGCTCCCTGCTCGGCGGGAAGCCTGCTTCTCCCTCTCTCACTCCCCTGGCTTGTGTTCCCTCTCTGGCTGTATTTCTGTCAAATAAATAAATAAAATCTTAAAAAAAAATAATAGCAGTTTGTATTTAGTTTAGTATTAAAGTACTAAATTATTATGAATTCTTAGCTAATTTAAGTAATCTTGAAGTTGTTCTCCTATGTTACTGTGTATTCTGTAATATTTTGATGGAGATGCTTGGTAGGAGAGAAAATGCAGACTTGCCTAAATGTCAGAATAATACTATATGATGTTTTCCCTTCACTTCCTGGGGCCCTCACTGGTGATCACTCCTTTCTAAAGCTATTAACTCACATTTTATTGTGTATTTTTAAAAAATTTTTTTGAAAGATGAACTTCAGAGACTTTATTATAGAAGTAGTTTAGTTTTTTGAGTGGGGGGGAGGCAGTAACTCACAGAATTATATAATTTACTTAAAATTGCAAGGCAAACTAACCGTGAACTTTTTAGAAAGATTATTTATTTATTTGACAGAGAGAGAGATTACAAGTAGGCAGAGAGGCAGGCAGAGAGAGAGGAGGAAGCAGGCTCCCTGCTGAGCAGAGAGCCATGCAAGCCTTGATCCCAGGACCCTGGGATCATGACCTGAGCTGAAGGCAGAGGCTTAACCCACTGAGGCACCCAGGCACCCTAAACATGAATGTTTTAACAGTACAGGAGCAGTACTGGTCGTGTTGGGATGACACAGGTGTCCCTCAGTGCCTTTGAAATCCTAAAATAGTCCAAGTTACAGTTTTAAAGAAGTATTAATTTTCAAAGTTTAAAACTTGAAATGGTGTGTATGTAGATAGCTTCAAGTCCATGTATGCATGGACCTATATAATCAATTATCAGTTGTCTATATGTTTTGTGTAGATTTACTACTATTAACTTTTTTATTCAAAATATAAAAAAACCTTTTCTGCTTGTACAATTAACATTTTCTAGCATATTATTCAAGGGTATTTTCTCTTAATTGTGTGATTAAAATTTGTTCTATATAAATGAGGTAATTCTGTTCCTATTTTGTAATTTGTACTTTTCAATTAACAATCTATCATGAATGTCTAAGTAAATGTGATACTGCTCATTCGTTCATTTAATGTTGGCATGGTATTCCAAGCGGTGGTTGTAACGTAATAATTTTACCAGTCAGAGCTATGTTGTTAGACACTTAGGATTTTTGTAGTATTTTGCTATTATACATGTTACTGTAGAGAATATTCTTGGACATCTATCCTTGCATACTTACTTAACCTATTATTTTCCTAAAAGATACTGAATAAATTCAGTTCATAAGTATATTTCTGTATCAGATTGTGTGTGTGTGTATGTTTTAGTATTTATAGTTAAATTGCCTTCCAGGATAGTTGCACTAATTTAAATCTTTACCAAAAATATACATTTTTGAGATTACCTAGTTCATTAAGCCAGAGCTTCCTTATTTTTCATATAGGGTATGTTTGAGCACTTGTCAAAATTTATAAATGTTTGTATGGCCTGACTCCAAATCCATGCTTTTACCATACTATAATCTTTTTAAAAAAAATTTTTATATTTTTTTAAAAAAGTTTTCATGTTAATCACTTGATGCTCATCATAGCAACTGCACTCCATAATTCCATCACATATTTCACCTATTCTCCCCCCACCCACCCACCTCCCCTCTGAGGTGACCATTAGTTCTCTATAGTTAAAAGTCTCTTTCTTGGATGCCCCGGAAAGGGAGGCAGAATTCCACTCACTCATTCACTCATAAAATACTTGCTAAGCACATGTTAAACCAGGTGCTGTGAAGTGGGATACAAATATATGGCTGGGTTCTGTCATACCCTATCCACGTACTAGCTGTCCTATATTTTCTTCTTTTGTTCTTTAAAATAACTTACTTTAAAATAAAAATTAAAAAAAAAAATTCTGAGCAATAAACAAGAGTGAACAATGGAAAAAAAAGTCTCTTTCTTGGTTTATATGTGTCTCTCCTCCCCCCCCCCCCCTTTGCTCCTTTGTTTTAAGTTACACATATGAGTGAAATCATATGGTTTTTGTCTTTCTCCGACTGGCTGATTTCACTTAATATTGTACTCTCTAGCTCCACCTAGTTGTAAATAGCGAGATTTTATTCCTTTTTATGGCTGAATAATATTCCATTGTATGTATATACCATCTTCTTTACCCATTCTTCGTTCAGTGGACAATTGGACTTCTTCCATAATTCGGCTATTTTAAATAATGCTGCTATAAACTTTGGGCTGTATGTATCCCTTTGAATTAGGGTTTTTGTATTCTTTGGGTAAATACTCAGTAGTGCCATTGCTGGATTGTAGGGTAGTTCTATTTTTAACTTTTTAAGGAACCCTCCACATTGTTCTCCAGAGTAGTAAAAATAAACTATTGGGACTGCATCAATATAAAAAGCTTCTTGCACAGTGAAGCAAACAGTCAGCAGAACTAAAAGGCAACCTGTGGTCTGGGAGAAGATATTTGTAAATGACCTATCTGATAAAGGGTTAGTATCCAGAATCATAAAGAACTTTTCAAACTCAACACCCAGAAACCAAATAATCCAGTTAAGAAATGAGCAGAAGACATGGGGAGGCACTTTTTCAAAAAAGACATCCAGATGTCTAGTAGACATGAAAAGATGCTCAACATCACTCATCATTAGAGAAATACAAATCAAAACCACGATGAGATTATCACCTCGTACTTGTCAGAATGACTAAAATGAACAACGTAAGAAACAACAGGTGTTGGTAAGGATGCAGAGAAAGGGGAACCCTCTTGCACTTTTGGTAGGAATGTGAACTGGTACAGCCACTCTTGGAACATAGTAATGGAGGTTCCTCAGAAGTTGAAAATAGAACTACCCTGTGATTCAGCAATTGCACTACTAGGTATTTGCCCAAAGGATACCAACATACAGTTTCAAAGGGGTACATGCACCCCAGTGTTTATAGCAGCATTATCAACAATAGTCAAGCAGTGGAGAAAGCTCAGATTTCATTAACAGATGAATGGATAAAGAAGCGGTGGTATTGGGGCCCCTGGATGGCTCAGTCTTTAAACATCTCCCTTCGGCTCAGGTCATGATCCCGGAGTCCTGGGATCGAGCCCTGCATCGGGCTCCCTGCTTCTCCTCTCATTCTCCCTGCTTGTGTTCCCTCTCTCACTGTCTTTCTCTCTGTCAAATAAATAAATAAATAAAATCTTATAAAAAAAGAAAAGAAGAGGTTGCATATACACACAATGGAGTATTACTCTACTGTCAAAAATCGAAATCTTGCCATTTGCCACGGTGTGGATGGAGCTAGAGTGTATTATCCTAAGAGAAATAAGTCAGAGAAAGACAAATACCACATGATCTCACCCATATGTAGAATTTAAGAAAGCAAACAGATGAACATGTGGGAAGGAGAAAAAGGAACAAAAAAGAGAGAAACAAACCATGAGGGACTCTTAATGATAGAGAACAAACTCAGGGTTGATGGGGGGGAGGTGGGTAGGGCATGGGCTAGATGGGTGATGGGTATTAAGGTGTGCACTTGTGATAAGCACTGGGTGTTGTGTGTAAGTGATGATTGTGATAAGCAGTGGGTGTTGTATGTAAGTGATGAATCACTGAATTGTACTCCTGAAGCCAATATTGCACTGCATGTTAACTCAAATTTAAATAAAATAATCCTAAAAATAAATGTTTATATTCTTATGGCAATGAATTAAATAAATAAATGTATGTATGTATGTTTGGTAGAATTTGCCTGTGAAGTTATCTGGTCCTGGACTTTTGTTTTTTGGGGAGTTTTATGATTACTGATTCAATTTTATTGCTGGTAATTGGTCTGTTGAAAATTTTATTTCTTCCTGTTTCGGTTTTGGTAGATTATGTAGGTTATGTTTCTAAGAATTTATCCATTTCTTTCTTCTTGTTTGTCCAATTTCTTGGTATGTAGTATTTCATAATATTCTCTTACAATTGTTTGTATTTTTTGGGTATTGTTATTTTCTCTCATTTGTGATTTTATTTGTTTGGGTTCTTTTTCTTTATGTGTCTGGGTAGAGGTTTATCCATTTTATTGATTTTTTTCCCCTCAAGAAACAGCGTTTGGTTTCATTGATCTGTTCTCTTGTTTTTTTAGCTTCTACTTCATCTGTTTCTGCTTTAATCTTTATTATTTGTTTACATCTGCTGGTTTTAGGTTTTCTTTGTTTGTCTTTTCCTAGCTTCTTTAGGTGGAGGGTTAGGTTGGTTATTTGAGATTTTCTTCTTGCTTCTTGAGGTAGGTCTGTATTGCTTTAAACTTCCCTCTTAGAAGCACTTCTGCTGCGTCCCAGATGTTTTGAGTCATTGTGTTTTATTTTCCCATGTTTCCATGTACTTTTTTTTTTTTTTTTATAAAGATTTTATTTATTTATTTGACAGAGAGAGACACAGCTAGAGAGGGAACACAAGTAGAGGGACTGAGGGGGGAGAAGCAGGACTCCCGCCGAGCAGAAAGCCCGATGTGGGGCCCCGATCCCGGGTCTCCAGGATCACAACCTGAACTGAAGGCAGTCGCCTAACCAACTGAGCCACCCAGGCGCCCCTCCATGCACTTTTAAATTTCTTCTTTTATTGACCCATTCATTATTTAGTAGCGTGATATTTAACCTCCATGTATTTGAGGTCTTTCCAGATTTTTTCTTGTAGTTGACTTTAGTTTCATAGTATTGTAGTCAGAAAAGACTTCAATCTTTTAAAATTTGTTGGGGCTTGTTTTGTGGCCTAATACGTAATCTGTTCTGGGGAATGTTCCATGTGCAGTTGAAAAGAATGTGTATTTTTAGGATTGGATGTTCTGAATATAACTGTTAAATCCCCCTGGTCAACTGTGTCATTAAAGGCTGTTGTTTCTTTGTTGATTTTCTGTTTAGACTGATGTAAGTGGAATGTTAAATTCCCCTGCTGTTATCGTATTACTATTTATTAGTTCCTTTATGTTTGTTATTAACTATTTTATGTATTTGGGTGCTTCCATGTTTGGTGCATAAATATTTGTAATTGTTATATCTTCTTGTTGGATTGCTCTCTTTATTATTATATAGTATCCTTTGTTCCTTGTTACAGTCTTCATTTTAAAGTCTGTTTTGTCTGATAGACAGAGTTTTGCTACTCTGGCTTTCTTTTGCAGAATAACTGTTTCTCTGTCCTCTCACTTTAAATCTGTAGCTGTCTTTTGGTCTGAAATGAGTCTCTTGTAGGCAACCTATAGATGGGTGGGCCATTTTTTAAAATCCATTCTGTCTTCCTGTGTCTTTTGATCGGAGTGTTTAGTCCATTTCTTCAAAGTAATTAGTGATAGAAATGTATTTATTGACTTTTTATTACTGATATTTTGCTTGTCTGAAGATTTTCTCTGATCATTGCTTATCCTTTCTTTCATGGTTTATTTATTCTATTTAGTAATACATTTGGATTTCTTTCTCTTTATTCTTTGTTTAATTTCTAGTTTTTGATTTGTGGTTACCGTTAGGTTTGTGTGTAACATCTTGTGTGTATAGCAGTCTGTGTTACGTTGAAGGTCTTTTAAGTTTGAACCCATTATTTATTCCTTTTCTCCTCATGTTTAGGTATATAGTATCATATATTATTACATCCCTGTATATTGTGAATTCCTTGACTGGCTTTTTACAGAAATTCTCGTTTTTACTACTTTTATGTTTCCTGCCTTCGTGCTGCCATTTTTTTGTCTTTCCTTTCCACTCAGAGTCCCCTTTAATATTTCTTTCAGGGCTGGTTTAGTGATCATGAATTCTTTTAGTTTTAGTTTGTCTGGGAAACGCTCTCTCTTTCTATTGTGATTGTGATAACCTTGCTGTATAGAGTATTCTTGGTGGCAGGTTTTTCCCATTCAGCAGTTAAATATATGTGATGCCCCTCCTTTCTGACATGGACATTTTCTGCTAAAAAATCTTCTGACAGCTTTATGTTTCCTTTATATATAGTTGCCTTCTTTTGTCTTCTTGCATTTAATATTTTTCTTTATCAGTTTGTTTTGCCAATTTAAGTACAGTATATCTTATAAGTCTGTTTTTGTTGATTTTGATGGGGATTCTCTGTCTCCTGGATTAATATCTGTTTTGTTCTTCAGATTAGGGAAGTTTTCAACTATTTTCTGTTCAAATAAATTCTCTGCCCCCTTTTTTCTCTCTTCTTCTGGGACTTTTTTAATCTGAACATTACTATGTTTGTTGGAGTCACTGAATTCCCTCAGTGTTTTCTTATTTTGCATAATTCTCTTTTTTCTTTTCTTCAGCTTGATTACTTTCCATTACTCTGTTTTCCAGGTCATCAATGAGTTCCTCTGCCTCTTTTGGCCTCTTGTTCATTCCATCAGTTGTGTTTCTCATTTCATTTATTGAGCCCTTTATCTCTGCTATGTTATTTCTTATGCTTGTGTTAATTGTCTCACTGATGTCTACCACTTTTTTCTCAAGTCCATTGAGTATCCTTATGATCATTGTTTTAAGTTCTCCATCATGTTACTTATATCTGTTTTGCTTAGAAATCCATTCATGACCTTGTCTTAGTCTTTAATTTAGAACAAATTCCTCTGTCTTCTCATTTTGTCTAAGTTTCTGTGCCTGTTTCTGTGGTAGAGAAGTCAATATCTCCTGTCCTTGAGGGTAGTGGCTTCATGGAGAAGCCCTCTAGTGCCCTGCAGCATAATCTCCTCTATTGCCTAGGGCCTGGTGCCTCTGGGGAGTGTCTCCCCTTTGGTGCTAATGTGTGCTGTACTGTTTTGTCCTGACCACTTTCTCCTTCAGGCCAGTTGTCTGCAGAGGGTCTCTTTGCTTGGGGTGAGCAATGTTTGGTTCTTGGCCTGAACGTGGCATGTTTGAACTAGGTGTGCTCTGGTCTGCTTGTGAAACGAGACCTGTCGTTGCCACCACTGGAACCAAGGCCTTGCAAAACTCCTGGATCTGGAGTCATGGTGTTGGTAGTGTTGGGTGGGTCTTCTTGAGGAGAGGCCTGCCTCCTTCGGACTGAGGCAAGTGTGGTTGGGAGGCATGGTTCTTCTGGAATGTGGGAGGCAGGTTTTGGTTTAAGCAAGTTAAATAGCAGGTGTCAGCACTGTGCTGCTTCCTGCAGGTGGCCCTGTGTTAATGCTGACCGTTGGGGAAGAGAAATGCCACCTGCCAGATCCTTTGTTTCTGAAGGGGCCTCTCTGTGAATGCTGCAGCTCTGGGATATGCTCTGGGATGAGCACATAGCTGTGTAACTATCCTTTTCTATGCGTTTTCTCATTTTCCTGTTTTTATACAACACTTACTTTATCTTGTTTTTAAAAAACGAAACTTGAACATTTTGATGAACTCATTATTTAAACTTTTCATTAGGTTCATGGAACTTTTTTTTGTTTTCAAGATTTTATTTATTTATTTGATAGAGAGATACACAGCTAGAGAGGGAACACAAGCAGGGGGAGTGAGAGAGGGAGAAGCAGGCTTCCCGCCGAGCAGGGAGCCCAATAGGGGGCTCCATCCTGGAACTTCGGGATCATGACCTGAGCCGAAGGCAGATGCTTAGCAACTGAGCCACCTAAGTGCCCCAGGTTCGTGGAACTTTTTATATGGTGTTTTATATATTTTGTTTGTGCATTGTATTTTGTCTTTCTAAATTATGATTTTCACTGCTCTGTATTTTATGGACCCTTATGGAACAGTTTTTATAATTTGAGTTTTAAACCTTGGACATGTCTGTATTGCCTGTATGTATCAGTTTGACCTTTCTTCCTCTGTTTTTGTGCCTGTTTTGCTTGAGAGGTATAGAAGAATTTGAGTTAGGTATCACAGTCCGGGATTGTGATGACATTACAAGAACAAAAGAACAAGAACAAAAAACTCATTATGTCAGTAAGCACTGAGTGCTTGCAGTGTATCCAGATTTATGCTAGATGCAGTGGGAGCTTAAAAAAATTAACAGTTATGGTATCTGACTTTGAGAAGTGTACTGAGAAATTGATAAGACATATGATCTCTTAGACATGTATGTTATACTCAGAAATGGTAATAACTTCCTGAGAAATAATGATTGTGCATATTTTAGCTATTGTGTAGATTTAGACACACAAGTAAAAACTATTCTATATAGATATATAGCTGAGTCCCAGGAATTTTAGTTACTAGTCACTTACCCTGATCTTCCACCTTATTTTTACTATATACCTATCGGTAAACTAGTATTTCCAAACCCTGTTTTAAATACTCCCCAGTTGACTGTATTTATTTTGGGGTAACTGTAGGTTGGGTTATATATGCTAAAATTCTGAAAGCAAAATAACATGAACTTTAATTCTATTGGGAAGTATCTCAGGCTATTGTTTTACTTCAAATGAAGACCAGTTGTACTTTGCCTTCCTCCATACACCTCAGTCTTTGAGTTTTCACCTTGTCCTGCACTTATATTTAAGAGAGGATTAATGTCGTTATAGTTGATTCCTTCCTTGCAGATGAGTATTTTCAGTTTATATACTGAAAAATTAATACATAAGGAAGTGTTATTGCCAATGGAGTAGAATCTTTTACCAAGGGATTGCCTTCTTATATGGAAGCGTGCTGTGTGATCACTATAAATACTCCAGGCTCCAGAACTGACCCAGTGTTCCTTTTTATGTTTCAGTATAGAAGAATTTGTACCAGTAGAGAATAGAAATCTATATTGTGCTAATTTTGAGTAATCAAAATGTGAGGCAGGTAACTATAGTGACAGTCTACTGCATTCATCTTGAATCAAGAGCCCAGGCCCTGGATTTTCAAATCTCTTGTCATTATTTTATTGAGTATAGCCCAAGCTAAGTTACATCTCTCTGAACTTCTGAACTTCTATATGAAATAAGCTGTTTGGACTAAATTATAGCCAAGATCTATAGATACATGAAATATTTATGAAGAATCAATTTATGTCCTAATTCCTCTTGAGATTCTATAAAAATCAGTCAACTGTGAATAGTAATATAAGCAAACACTTAGTGGAATTTGGTGTTTGAAATTCTTGTACACATACCATTTTGTTTATTTTTAACAACTTTATGATGTAGATAATGGTAAGACAAGATGCATGCCAGATGCTTCATAGGTCTGTGTATATGAAACTCCTTCAATAAAATAAAATTTCCAGTAAGCTCTAGAAAATCGAGGGAAAGATATTTGCTATATACTTGATAATTCAGTGCTAAGTGAAATAAAGTAAAAGTAAATGTTAACCTAGTCATACTGCATTTTAAGTTCTCTATGCTCTTAGGAAATGATTTTTGAACTTTGTACTCTAGTTCTGCCCTAGTTTTCTGCCTGTGCTGACATAGCTGTTTTGCTGAAGAAAGACTCTATTCAGTGTGCTTGTATTTATCTTTAACTACATGTTTCAACTTAAGGCAAAAATGAAACAAAATAGCCTATCTATTTTTTGATCATTATTGAATTACTTCTTCTCAGTGATAGATTTATATTAATAGAAGTTTCTAATAAATTGATAAACACTGGAAAGTCAAATGCAAGGAAAATTACCATGCACGTCATTGGTCTTATTTTAAGATTCATTGAGGTGTCTTGAGATATTTCCATTCTACCAGTTTTCACTTTTGAAGAAATGTATCTTAGTGATTATCCTAAAATTCCTTAGAAAAATTTCTTCCACTACCCTACTCAGGATGTGATTATAGAGTTCCTTGAGTGTGTACTGCTTTTCTGTTTTATACAGTGTTATGAACACCTGCAGTTTTATGAATGAACTAGTTTAGCCAGTGATATAATGAGTCTCTGTTGTCATCAGAAAGCAGCCAAGCATTGAGTGCTGCCCTTCATCAATGGCCATTACACACTGGCTTATATTTGCACAGTTCCTTGCTATGACAAAAGAGAAGTTATTATGAAGGAATATCTCATTTTATCAAATTTTCCTCCTTTGCTGTAGACTTGTTTGTTTTTCTTCTTTTTAAGGGACCGTAAGGCCATTGTTCTACAGAAGTTTTCAATTTTTCAGTTTGTAATTTGTCTACCGCCCTTTTTCTGCTCTCTGTCCTTTTATTGAGGTTGTACTTTGTGCTAGGTATCATGTCAGGAGGTTTACCTACGTTATTTCATTTAATCTTCACAGCAGTTCTGAAAGGTGGATAGGTAGGTATTAGCTTTATTTTATAGGTGAGAAATCTGTTTTATAGATGAGAAAAATAAGTAAACTGTCCATGCCTGTGCATCCATTTGATAAGGAATAAAGCTGTGATTTTTGAACCCTTGTCTGTCAGTCCACAAAAATGTTCATACCTTTAAAGTCACTGTTCACAATTATTAGATTTTCCATACCCAGTCTTGTTATCTTCTCTTTACTCCCATATTTTTCTTTCTACCACTCACAACTAATTTCATATTGTCAAGTGAAAGGAGTTCTGCTCTAGTTACCTATTGGTACTTTAAATATGTTTATGCATTGTTTTTAAGTAGATTCCAAATTCTAGAAGAAAGGGATTGTGTGTCTTACTACTTTTGTTTTGGTACCTGATAGTTGTTTAATAAATGCTTACTTGACTGATTGCTTTTATTAGTAGTACACCTAAATTTTTAAGTCTGTTTTCCATCCATCATTTGCATATTTGAAATGCCCTTGCCATTAAGATTTCTAACTCTTACTGCTATTACTGTTCCTTATCTGGCATAATGAAGTTAGAGCAAAGAGGGAGGAAAACCCAGATACTCAAGGAATATGATTGAGCTGATTGCATTATCTCACTAATAATATTTAGATGGTCTTCTCCTGTTGTCACTTTTTAAGGGGTATGTTTCACAAACAAATTGTTTCTGGTTTGTTTTTTTTCCCCTTCTGTTTATTTCTGGTTGTGCTAATCTGGCTGAGCTATCATAAAGAAAACTCACATGACCTAGTCTGTTTGAAGTTTTTCATCAGTTCTGCATCTGAAGAGAGAACTTAAGTGCAGTGAAAGACTACTGCTATTTTGGGGTGCCTGGGTGACTCAGTTGGTTAAGCATCAGGTCATGATCTCAGGGTCCTAGGATAAAGCCCTGCATCTAGCTCCCTGTTCAACATGGGGTGTGTTTCTCCTCCCACTACCTGCGCCCCTCCCCCTGTTCGTGTGTGTGTGTGTGTGTGCGCGCGCTCTCTCTAATAAATAAAATAAAATAAAAGAAGACTATTGTTATTTAAAGTGTGATTAAGTGGATATGAAAGAATTGTTTTTTTTAGGGATGCCTGCCAGGGTGGCTCAGTTGGTAAAGCATCTGCCTTTGTTTGGCTCAGGTCATGATCCTGGGGTCCTGGGATCAAGTCCTTTGTTCAGCAGGAGCCATCTTCTGCCTGTGTCTGCCACTCCCCTTCCTGTGTTCTCTCTCTCTGACAAATAAATAAGTAAAATCTTTAAAAAAAATTGTTTTCTACTTTTCAGAGGAAACTTATGTTTTTGCAAGCATGAAATTCTCAGTTTACTAATCTCATGTTACCAAAATAGAACTATTTAAGGTCTACATTTTTACCTGTGACTGCAGCTTGACTTTCTGCTTATTTTTTCACTGGATTTTGCTCCATGTTGTGTTACATTTCCTTTAAATATGATCTAGTTCTAGAGTTACTTCCTTGCATGAACCAAATACCTCTTTTATAAAACTCATGGTAGGTAAACGTTTAGAGACTTTAAGACCTAGTAAAAAAGTGGTATGCTAATTTGATGGTTAATGGATAATGTGCCCATTGTTAAATGAAATTTGGAACTGTGGCTAATATTATTGCTTTTTTTTGTTTCTAGTATACTTGTCTAACCTGTGTTTCAGAACACACGGTTAAACTATTTAACTGAAATCATGAGGAGTCAGCTCACTGCGGTGAAACTAAGCTAAAAGCTTCATGCTGATTCTGAAAGAGGTAGTATATGCTACTTAAAGCTTGAACATTTAAAAAAAAATTAAAATTTCAATGGTTTTGTTTTTAAGTTGGATGCACTTTGATCTTGATATTTTATAAAGCTTGCTAAGCTACAGATTAGCTTTTTTTTTTTTTTTAAAGATTTTATTTTATTTATTTGATAGAGAGAAACACAGCCAGAGAGGGAACACAAGCAGGGGTAGTGAGAGAGGGAGAAGCAGGCTTCCCGCCAAGCAGGAAGCCTGACGTGGGACTCGATCCCAGGTCTCCGGGATCATGACCTGAGCCGAAGGCAGTCGCTTAACCAACTGAGCCACCCAGGCATCCCGATTAGCTTTCTTTTAAAAAATGGGTTTATTTTCCCCACATTGCCTTGTCATATGATACTCAGCTAATTTATTTCTGTTACTGGAATTGTTTTAAACAAAATATCATTGCAGCAAAGTTAGTGGTTAGCACACCTGTAAATGTGATGACTTACAGTTCCTCTTGCTGGTTTCAAGAATCAGTGGACATAAATCAGTGTGTGATTAGAAAAGAAAAAGTAATATACCAGTTAAAATTCCTATTTTCATAATTCTTTATACTGACAGTTTGTAAAAATTTTGCTTAACGATAATATAATCTCTTAACAATTTTAGTTACACTCAGTATTTAACTAAGAGATAGTTAAAATGTCCACATAAAAATTTATGTTTTCTAATATCTCCCTAGGTTGGCATTTTCTTCATTCTCTTACTAATATTTTTAATTAAAATTTTTTTGTGTGATAAGAATGCTTAACATATACTCTCAGTAACTTTTCTTTTAATAATCTATTTTTGGATTTTGTTGTTTGGTGTTATTTTGTTTAACTTGATGTTTTAATAATTTTTTATATTTTTGGTGTACTCATCTAATACTTCCTCTCTTGTGCTTGGATTTGTCACTAATATATACCTGTTCTGTCTTAAAAACATAGTTCCATAGTTCTTCAGATACCAAGGTACTCTAAAGTAAACTATGTTTTATCTATATCCAATTAAGTTATAGGAAACTGAGCAACGGAGTTGTTCTTTTTTGAATACCTCTGTTACAGAATTTGGGCCATCTTTTATGGGTTGATGTTGAAAGCCCTCTACCATTTAACCTTGCCTATTCATTATGAATGAGCTTCCATAACTCTAGAGCATGTATGAATTCATACAGCCTAATTAGCCTATAATCTCAAACATGCCATAAGTATTCTTATTGCCAAGTTCGTGCTTTTCCTTTCCCTTGTTGGTAATCAGATTTTATCTTTCCTTTAAAGCTCACTTGAACTCTCATTCTTTCTATTTCCTGGCAGCCTCTCTTACCTCAGTGGGAACCCTTGTCTCTGAAGCTTTGCATCCATTAATGTGGTACTACTATTCTTTTAATACTTAACCTTTGCTCCATTTTCCTCTTCCCTTCACCCCAACATGTGGGCATACATACACACACATTTAAAGAGAATGTGTAGTATTGTTAAAAGAGGTAAAATGACTTTCATCTAGGGGTGCCTGGGTGGCTCAGTTGGTTAAACATCTGCCTTCAGCTCAGGTCATGATCCTAGGGTCTGGAGTCCAGCTGGAATCCAGCGCAGCGGGGAGCCTGCTTCTCTGCCTGCCACTCCCCCTGCTCACAGTCTCCCTCTTTCTCTGGTGTCAAATAATAAACAAAAACTTAAAAAAAAATGACTTTCAACTAGAGTATGTAAGGAAGGACTTTATGGGTAAGTGTACATGTTGATTCATAGATATACCTAGAAAAATGCATTACCTTTTATACCTTTAATAAAGCTATGTGGAAGATATCTTTGAAGATAATTGAGTAGTCCTGATGTATTGCTGCATTATTGCTAACATGTTGGTACTCTTTTTTTTTAATTTATTTTATTTTATTTTTTAAAGATTATATTTATTTATTTGACATAGAGACCACAAGTAGGCAGAGAGGCAGGCAGAGAGAGAGAGGAGGAAGCAGGTTCCCCGCTGAATAGGGAACCTGACGTGGGCCTCAATCCCAGGACCCTGAGATCATGACCTGAGCCGAAGGCAGAGGCTTTAACCCATTGAGCCACCCAGACGCCCTGGTATTCTTTTTTTAAACCATGAAATTTATTATCTTTTTCTGGAAGTCAAAATTAAGGTATAATTCTAGAGGCCAGTAGTCTCTATATTCAGAGCTTTGTATTTTAGGGATATGGCAAGTCTAATACCTTTCTCATAAATTCTAGGCTTGAATTTTGGGATTTTTTTTTCTTAGTAATTGATTTAATGCATAGAGGATGAATATTTTTAAAACTATAATGACCTATAATAGTGTGTTTAGAACATGAGGTTGTTTAAAAATATTAAGGAATTATAGAAGAGTTGCAAAATAGTTCAGGGTTCTTAATATTTTTTATCAAACGTCTGTTAACATTGACATGTTAGAGTGCCTGGGTGGCTCAATGGTTAAGCCTCTGCCTTCATCTCATGATCCTGGAGTATCGGGATCAAGCCCCGCATCAGGCTGCCTGCTCAGTGGGAAGCCTGTTTCTCCCTCTCTCACTCCTGCTGCTTGTGTTCCCTGTCTGGCTGTATTTCTCTGTCAAATAAATAAAATCTTTAAAAAAAAAATTGACATCTTACATAACCATAGTGCAGTTGGTAACAATTGGTACAACTGGCACAGTTGTAATTTTAGTACTATACTATTACAATAGTACCATTACACTATTGATACAATATTATTAACTAATCTATGGACCTTATTTGAATATCACTAGATATTTTACTAATGTACTTTTTTTTGATTCAAGATCCAATCTAAGATCCACAGTGCATTTACTTTCTGTGTTTCTGTAGCCTTCTCCAATCTGTGACAATTCCTCAGTTCTTTGTTTCATGACTGTGGCACTTTTGGAGAATACTGATCAGGTATTTTGTTGCATATTCCTGAGTTTGGATTTCTCTGATGTTTTCTCATAATACACTGAACATATCACAGATACGATTTTGTGCCTTTCTCAGTGTACCAGGAGGTCCGTGATGTCATGATGACTTACTACTGGTGATGTTAATGTTACCACTTGGTTAAGGTGATGTCTTCTAGGTTTCTTCATGGTAGTTACTATTTTCCTCTTTGTAACTAATAAATATCTTATGTGGAAATATGCTGAGACTATAGACATATTTTATTAAAGTTTTGCCTACTAATTTTATCTTTTCTATTGATTTGTCACTATATTTCTCATGAAATTATTTTTAGTAATTGTCCTAAGTTTTACAAAATAATCTTTAAACAGTCAAAATAATCTTTAAACAATTTAAGCTACATTTAAATAATAATATACTGCTTCATGTGTAGTGTTGATGGCCCTATAGCATTGTATTTCCAGTTCTTCTTCTGTTTTTTGTATTGTTATTGTCATGTTTTTTAAGTTTTGCAAATGCTATAAACACAATATGTTGTGACAGTTTTTGTGTCAGATAGTCATTTTTCTTTTAGAGCAGTAAAATGTAAGGAGAAAATAATTTTATTTTACTTACATCTGTTTCCTTTCTTTGTGTAGATTTTCTAAAGTTTTTGTTGGGTATCATATTCCTTCTGCCTGAACTACTTCCTTTAATATTTCTTGTAGGGTAGGTTTGGTGGCAATAAATTCTCACAATGTTTTTTTTCCCTGAGAAAGTTTATTTCTTCACTTTTGAAAAATGTTTTCAGTGGGTATGGAATTCTGGGTTGACAGTTTTTTTTCCCCCTTCAGCACTTTAAAGTTGTATGCTACTCTCTTATTTTCTAGCTTGCAAGGTTTCTGGAAAGAAGTCTGTTTATTATATTTGTTCCCCTGGCTGCCTTCAGGATTTTCTCTTTGTGTTTGTTTTCCAGCAGTTTGAATATGATCTGCCTAAGGGTGTGTGTGTGTGTGTGTGTGTGTGTGTGTGTAGCTTTTGTAGTTGTACTTGGTATTCTTGGATCTGGTTTGAAAGATTTTTTTTAATTGAGATGAATATTACATACAGTTAACCATATTAATACAGTTCAGTGGGATTTAGTGTATTCACAGTGTTATGCAGCTGCAAGCTCTCTTTAGTTGGTTTTGAAAATTCTTTAATATTTCTTTTTTCTTCTGTATTTTTGACTATGTATGTTAAATACAGTAGAATCTTTTTATACAGTAGATTCTTTTTTTTTTTTAAAGATTTTATTTATTTATTTGACAGAGAGAGATCACAAGTAGGCAGAGAGGCAGGCAGAGAGAAAGGAGGAAGCAGGCTCCCTGCTGAGCAGAGAGCCAGATGCAGGCCTAGATCCCAGGGCCCTGAGATCATGACCTGAGCGGAAGGCAGAGTCATTAACCCACTGAGCCACCCAGGCGCCCAATACAGTAGATTCTTAATACAAGCTTGAACTCTGTAGGTTTACTTATACATGGATTTTTTAAAATATAGTATGGTACTGTAAATGTATTTTCTCTTATGACTTTCTTAGTAACATTTTCTTTTCTCTAGTTTATTATAAGAACATAGTATATAGTACATAGAACATAAAAAATATGTGTTAATTAACTATTTACGTTATTAGTAAGGTTTCCAGTCAACAGTAGGCTCTTAGTAAAGTTTTTGTGGAGTCAGAAGTTGTGTAGATTTTTGACTGTGTGGGGGGTTGGCACCCTTAATTTCCCTGCATTATGCAAGTGTAATGGCAGTTTGATTTTATCCTACTCTTGGATTCTCTTTTATGTTTTTTCCCCTTCTTTTTTTCTATGTGTTTCAGTTTGGGTAATTTCTCATATACCAATCCACAAGTTCACTGATCTTTCCTTGACTGTGTTAATTCTGATAAGCCTATTGAAGATATTCTTCATCAATGTTATGGGGCTTTTTTTGGTTTTTTTTGTTTGTTTGTTTTTTTCCCCCTCCAGCATAGTTTCCAACTCTGCTGAAATTACTCATCTGTTCTCACATGTTGTCTCTTTTTTTTCTGTTAGAGCCTTTAACCTATTGTTATTTAAACATACATAACTATTTAACATATTCAATAGTCATTTAATATTCCCTGTCAATTTTAATGTCTGTATTCTTGCTGAGTCTGTTTCAGATGAGTGCTTGTACTTGCCAGTGTTGTTTTCTGGCCTTTTGGTATGCTTTACAATTTTTTTCTGAAAGTTGGACATTTTATGTAGGATAGTAGAGACCGAAGATCTAGAAATGGTCATGCCTTTCTTTATGCTAAGACTTTTGTGCAGCTGTTTGAGTTGATCTAATTTGGAGTTGGGTTGAATTTGAGATTTTTCTCTTCTGGCTTTGCTCAGTGACGGAGATGGAAGGGTCCTGACAGTTTTGTGCCCTTCCCACAGTGCCTGCTGCTTTTTTCCTTTGTTCTCTACCTTAGTAGAGACTTTCTCAAGACTGCCAGATTCCTCTTGTGATACTTTGTATTTGGGTGTTGATTGGTTTGTGGGAGGTGTGTGTGTGTGTGTGTGTGTGTGTGTGTGTGTGTTTTAATTTTCATTGCTTCCTCAGCTTTTGGTTTTTCCTTTGAGCTGTGCTTGGGAGAGGGTGTCTCTTGCAAGTTACTTGTTACTCTATGAGCTAGACTGGTCATGGGGGCTGGAAGACATTCTCTGTTGTTCTGGTAATACTTCGTCTTCTTGAGGCATTGAGTCCCTGGGTCTTGGGTTTGTGGCCTTCTCTAAGCTTCTGTCTCTCTCCAGATATAATTCTGAGCCTAGCATGTTTTTCTGCCAGTCTTCATGAAGTAGAAGATTTTGCACAAGCAGGAGGAGTGGCAGGCAGAGGGGGAGAGTGAAGCAGGTTCCCCACTGAGCAGAGAGCCCAGCACAGGACTTTGGCCTAGGACCCCAAGATTATGACCTGAGCTGACAGCAGGGAGACAATCAGTTGAGCTATGCAGGCACCCAGTAGCTTGAGTTTTAAAAAAAGTTTGTTTTTAGTTATTTTGTTACTTTGTCTTAGGTGAGTCTCTTGTGTATAGCATATATTGAGTCTTGTTTCATGACCCAAATTAAAAGTGGTTTTTTTTTTTTTTTTTAACAGTTTATGTCTATTCATATTCACTAATCCTATTGATGTGTTGTTTGGTCTCAGTGCTGTCATAATATATGGTAATCATGCCTTGTTAGTATTTGCTATGCTCTCTATGAGTTGTATTTTTCTTCCTTTTATTTATAGTTATTTTTCTTAAATTATTGATAATTAAGAATGCTTATATGTTTTTGTGGTTACTTTTATACTTGAACTTTTTTAATGCTCTTAATTTCATATTTTCTTTTTAGCTGTTTACTATGTGATTTATCAATTTTTAAGTATTGTTTAAGCCTATCTTCTGCCTGGATAACAATCAGTGTTCTTATTCTATTTTCCTTTTTACATTTAAAAGATTATTTTATACTACTTTTTCAGAACATTTAAATTTTTCCATTAGTCTTTCTGCTTGCACCTCACATCTGTTTTAGTGGCATATATTTATATATTCTTAAAATACTTATTGGTCCTTTCACTAAAGCTTTCTTTGTCATCATTTGGTTGGATGAGCTCTTTATCTGGTAGATTTCTCAAGGGTTGATTACTGCAGAATTTCTTAAGTTCTTACATGTTGAAAATTTTTTATCTGTTACCCTGCTGCTTGAAGTTTGTATATAAAATCTTTGGTTCATATGTTCTTTAATTGTGCATTTATTTATGTATATATTTATTTATTTATTTGAAATAGACTTTTTAAAAAAAGATTTTATTTATTTATTTGAGAGTGAATGAGCAGGGGACAGGGAGAAGGTGGGGCAGAGGGAGAGGGAGAAGCAGACTCCCCGCTGAGCAGGGAGCCCCATATAGGGCTCCCTTCCAAGACCCTGGAATCATGACCTGAGCCAAAGGCAGCCACCCAACTGACTGCGCCACCCAGGTGCCCCTAATTGTATTTTTAAAAACCTGCTGCTTCATTTTCTTGCTTTATATATTGGTTTGGAAACTGATGCCAATCTTAATCTTTTGCCTTTGTAAGTTATTGATCTTTGCTTGGAGGCTGTAAGGATTTTATCTTTATATTTGAAATTTAGTAGTTTTCATAAAATATGTCTCAGTGTTGGTCATTCTGGATTAATTTCCTCTAGGCCTCCAATGAGCTTATTCAGTATATGGATTCATGTCTTTTTGTATTCCTAGAAAGCTTACTTGTAGTTTTTTAAAACTTATTTTTATTTTTAAATTTTTATTATTTTTTGAAATAGGCTCCACACCCAGCATGGAACCCAATGCAGGATTCAGACTCATGTCCCTGAGATCAAGACCCACACTAAGATCAGGAGTTGGATGCTGAACTGACTGAGTCACCCAGGCACCCCTCTTAGATTATAGTTTTTAAATTTTAGTTCTGTTCCATTGTTTTCTGTTTTAGGGACTTGACAATATGAATATTATTACTTTGTCTCTCTTCCACTTTAAGTACTTTCTTTCTGATCCTTTTTCTTTCTTTATTGTGTTATTTTCATTCTCATGGTTATTATCCTGCCTTTCTTCAATGCCCCTCATGAAATTTTGGTTGGCATCTATTTTCCCATGGGTACCTTGTGACTTATTCTTGATTTTGAGAATATCTTATTTTTTTCCTTTTCCCTGAGTACGATCAGCTTTCTTTCCTTTCTTTCTGCCTTTTTTGGTTATTGTTCATAGCTCTAAAATTTTCTGATTCAAGGTGGTTTTTCCTCAAATGCTTATTTAAATGTATTTAAATTTATTGTTTGGAGTATTAGTTTACAGATTTTCTCTGCTTCATAGTAGTTTTTTGGAAGGGAATTTTCCTCAGTAGATATGTATGAAATTTCATTTCCTGATTTTTTTTTTGCAATAGCTCTTAGATATTGGTTGCTTTGTTTTTATGTTCATTTTTATGATGATGATATGAATGACAATATTTTTGTTTAAATGGCGCCCTCTTCTGTCAATTTAGCAAAGCTCAGATACTTGAGCCAGTTTTTGGTTGCTTTTTTCGGTATTTGGTGGGAGTTGAAGGGTGATAAAGGGTAATGGGTGCTTTGATTTTATGGCTCTCTTCTGTCTTGTAAGACACTAAACTTTCCCATTTTGCTTCTTTTTCCCTTTACCACTTGACTATCAAAGGGAGCCTTTCACTTTCTCTTTGCTTTTTTTTCTCTTTGCAGTAGCTTTGTGTTTCTTAGACTGCCCTGTAAGTCATTCCTGCCCTTTTAAATTGTGTCTTTATAAATCCTTTTCCTGTAACCTTTGCTATGATCTGTTTATACCTTTTTATTTTTGTTGTTTTTTTTAATTTTAGGATTTTTAAATTCATTTATTTGAGCGAGAGAGCATTGTAAGAACATAAGTTAGGGGGAGCGGCAGGGAGGAGAAGGAGACTACCCACTGACCAGGAAGCCAGACATGGGACTCTATCCCAGGACCCTGGGATCATGATCTGAGCCAAAGGCAGATGCTTCACCAGCTGAGCCATCCAGGAACTCCTGTTTATACCTTTTTAATGTTTTCAGACAGACAGAACTTATGTTCTTAGGCAGAAGTTTTAGAGCAGTTGTAATCTCTTTCTCTAGCTTCCCTCTGGAGGCTGTCTTGTGAGGTAGGGATGAGATGAGGAACATGAGAGAACACGCACTGGGAATTGATAATTTTCCTCTTTTTATTCTCAATTATTTGAAGTTTCAATATTCTCTTTCTGCAAGTCATATTGAAGGAATAATTTTTGTTTAGCTTTAGTTCCCCTTTGTTGTTTAGTGTTGTTTTGGATGATGTAATAGTCTGGCTCCAGTCAGGATATAGAAAACTGCACAGCAAGTTAAACAATATAATGAATTATTAACTATGATAAAGGAATAAATACAAGATACGAGAAAACTTTATATTGTACTCTAGGGCTAAGAGAGAGTACCTAAGGAAGAGCAAACTTAGGAGGGATTCAAACCTTTTTGGAAAAGTAGTTCAGCTCATTGAACAGGAGAGAAGTTCACTCTATGGCCAGACCTGAACTGGTTTGTGGTCATTGGGTAAGAAATTGTCACCCTGTGGTGGAAAATGGGGGAGCAGATCAGCCATCAGTAGTGTGGGTATGCAGCGGGCTTGCATGAGTTGGGAATCCTCTGATCACAGGTAGGCTCAGTGTGGAGGATGGGGGACCTGAAGAAGGAGCAGCAATGTGATGGGAACCCTCTGGCCACAGGCAGCTGTGCACAGGGACTTGCAAGGGAAGTCAGGGTGCTGGTCAGTGGGCAGAAAATCTCTGGGCAGTTTTCCAGTTGAGAAGGCTGTGGAAAGATTGTCACTAAGCCAAGCCTGCATGGTTGTAGACAGACCATGTTCTGGGCTCATGATTGGGGTAGAACACCATTGGATGTCCTCCCTTCCCACCCATATTGCCGACACCTGTGCTGCAGCTGGAAACTACAGGAGAGAGCCTTTTTTCTTGGCAGTGTCCTTCCAGTATTCTCTACTGACAAGACGTTGTGCTCACTTTAAAACAGATGTCAAGGAATTCTTCTTCTTATTTTTTTTTCTTTAATCATATCTGAAAGTATATGTTCAGACCTAAGAGTCAAATGAAACAGATGGAAATATTGGATGACAGATAGTTGGGCAGCCTCTGTTGATTTCAGTTACAAGGAAGTGCTACCAAATGTTATGTATCTGTACCTTTTTTCTTATTAAGTTCTTAATTTGGAATGCCATCCTTTGGTACTTCAAATCTTTCTTTCCTCCCAGCATGTCAAAAATTTATCCTGTCTCAGGTACTCTCTGTTATAATCTTGACTTTAGCTTTTTCCTTACTAGTCACTGCCACCTCTTTTATAATCTTAATTTCAAGTATTCCTCTTTCCTATCCCCATCTCATACCCTTTAATAACTTGACTTATAAAATCCTTCATGCACATTAGGATCTATTAATTCATGGGTCCTGTCACCTTTACACTGTCTTTCAGATCCTGTGTGTCCACTTTCCTGATTTTTTTTTTTTTTTTTGGTTCCATCATTATGTTGATACTGCAGGGCAAAAATTGATGTCCAGGTGTTCTGACTCTAGGTTCATATTCCCATATTCCACTATACCAGAGATGGCAAACAGTTTTAAGATTTAAGATTTAACTTAAATTAAGATTTAAGTTCAGCTTTTTTTTTTTTTTTTTACTGAGTGCAAAGACAATTGATAATGTGTGCCTCAAGAAGTGTATTATGGTTTATGGGATCATGTCCAGATTTAGCAGGAAAAAGTGGTTTAATTGCTTCTGAATAGCTGCAGTGGACATATATGTCTCATTGTAACTACGTTTATTTCAATGTGTCTTAAAAATCAGTTGTAATCACTAGTATGTTGAAGTAGCAAATTTAGATTTTGGTCTTATAGATAACTGGCATTGGTAACATCTGTCTTTCTTCTACTTGCTGTGTTCTATACAGTTAATACATAATTCCAAAATGATTATATCTCCCTCACTTATTAGTTTGAATGAGAAACCAAGCATATAACGATCTGAGGAAAAAGCACTATAGAAACGAAAGAACAACTGCAAAGGCCCTGGGGTGAGGGCCAAGCTGTGTTTGAGGAAGAGATAGAAGTCTGATGTGGCCAGAATGCAGTGAGCAAAGGAGAGAGAACACTAAAAGTCAGAACAAGAGATAGTCACTTAATTTTGTAGGAACCTGTGGGTGACTATTTGGGTATATCAGTAACATTTCAATTTGATAACTCATAATCCCAAAATGATTTTCTCATTAATGCATGAAACATTTAAATACATGCTTAAGAATGATATAAAATTATATTGGTTTGGTTTTACAAAGTTGCGTTCTCTTAACAATAGACCTCAGATGACAAGGCATGTAATACAGGGCAAGGAAGAAACAATGGAAAAGCTCCTACTGTTCTGAAGAAATCATTACCCAGACTGTTAGTTTTTTTTGTCTCTGTCTCTGACCATTTGGACTATGTTGATTAGGGGCTCAGAAACTATAGAGTTTTACATTAGAGTGGAAGTATTGGTTCTGGCAGTCAGTGTGAAAGAGTTACAAGTACTCTGAATGAGTATAATGAGGTTCAGTGCAGTCAGTTTATCTGGACCCAGTACTCCTTAAATAGGGTGACAAGACTTGATACACTTACACAAAGTATAACAGGGCCTTTTGGTCAGTAAATAAAATGAAGTTCATAATTCCAACTATGTTAGAAAGTATAATGAGGCCTTTGCATTCCTAGTCAGTCAGTCAGGAAATGTAGCAGAGTCCAGTTTTCTAACTTAGTCTGGAAATGTAATGATCCAGCATTCCTAGTTAGTCAGGAAGTATAATAGTCCAGTACTTAGCCAGATATTGCTTAGCAACTTATATGAAGGTTTGCTGGAAGAAAGGAAACAGAAACTATGGTCAAAATGGAGTTTGGAATCATTAATTTACTCAAGCCATACTTTTGATTGATCTCCTTAAAATTTTATGCTTCATAGCTAGAGTTTTCTTTTTGTCCTTAGTAATTTCTTTTAAAATTCTTTTACTATTTGACTTTTCATTCTCCCCAAGTATTTCTGTCTGTTATCATATTAATTGATTGACTAATTCAAAATACTGCTTTTTTCCTCTTTGTTCTGGATTTTTTTTAAAGAACTACAGTTCTTCTTTTCCTTTTTACTAAAACCTTAAAGACAGAGAAGCAAATGAAACTTTAAAAATAAACAAATGAACAGGCTCGGTTTAGCCTGTTTCTGCTGATTAATTTTATTTTAAAAATATTTTTTAAAAATAATTTAATCACAAACGGTACGCTGATATTATTGATAAAATTGAGAACTACAAAAGCAACAAGGGAGAAAGTCACTTATAATCTTACACTACAACTTTTGTTTGATATTTTGGTTTATTTCCTGGTAGTTTTGCTAATGTATAAGGATGTGTGCATATGTATAACTTTTTCTTAAGCTATTTTGCATCATAAATATCTTTACATTTTTTGAGACCTGTGGATGAGAGAAAAAAACTTAAAAGTTTTAACTTTAGACGAAATTTTACATGTATTTTGGGGGGATTCAGGACTGTCATCATGGGTCTTTATCTTTTTTTGCTTTCTAAGATTTTATTTATTTATTTTTCTCTGAGAGAGAAAGAGTGTGTATGCATGAGTGAGGGCAGGGGAGGAGTAGAGGGAGAGGGACAAAGGAGATTCCCACTAAGTACAGAGCCTGGTGTGGGGTTTGATCTCAGGACCCTAAGACATGATCTGAACCAAAATCAAAAGTCACACTCTGAACCCACTGAGCTGCCTAGGTGCCCCAGGTCTTTGTCATGTATTATCATGTCAACAAAAAATGTGCAGTCATTGAGCAAAGGGCAGTCTAATAGATGTATATTGCTTTTTATGAAAATGAAATAAAACAAAACAAACTTTTTAATTTCTTGCTGTAGAGAGTTCTTTGTGCTCTGAACACATCAAAAAAGAACATCTTAGGAGTAGCTCATAGTATAGTTAAGTTAGTTAAATATATTCCCCCTAATATTTTAATAATGAACATTTCAGTTGTTTATACCTTGGTAATGAGTACTGAAAACTTATCTTTAGCTTTCAACTTTACAGTCTGAAAGATTTGTCTGTGTTATATTTTGAATTTGATTTAGGTACTTTTATTGTTATAACATTAAAAAGAACCATTTGTACTTGATAGTAATAGTGATGTATTATAGTTATCACATTTAAGGAATTTTCAAAATAGAATGAAATCCTGTGTATATATTACTCTGAGAAAAGATTATGATTTTCAAAATGTTTATATTCACACAACCAGTAGCATTTGTTGTAACAATCAATTGTCACAGATGTTTTCCAGAGAGATTCCAAAATAATATTTGTTTCTATTTACCATCCTATACATGCATGCCAATGTATACATTTATACTATAGCTGTGGTTACATGGACTTTTCAGGATAAAATTTTCTTAACAATTGAGAGTTTTGAAAGATAACAGTTGAATATTAGTTATAGATTTTTTCACTTTTTTTTTTTTTTGGAAAAAAAGAAGTATCTACTATCTAATGGTATTTATATGCTGTAGCCCAGTGGTTCAGTCTGGAAAACCATCCTGTTTTAATACACCAAAGAATGTTTGCAGTGGGGAAAAAAAGAATGTTTGCAGAGTTGAGCGTGTCTTTATGGTTGATTTTTGGGGGAGGGTAAGAGGTACTTTATGGTTTTAAAGGGCACATAGTATAAAGGAGTTTTCCTTTTCCCAACTGTATTTTCTGCTGTTTTCATAAAGCTGATGGGTAAATTGGGTCTACAGATTGGGTATGTATTTGGCACAAATTGTTTTGGGTGTCAGATCACAGAATTATGCTGAAGTTGTTGTCTTTGAACTTGCATAATGAAAGTTATTTGACTAGCCTTTTAGAACACGTAGATTTCACATTGAAATCAATACATGTAATATATTATAAATTTCATAAAGAAGAGCATCATCACCTCTGGAGTATTCTTTCCAAAATGTTTAAATGAAGTCTTATCATGAGATAAAATTTAATCAGACAAATACAAATGGTGGATTATTGCATACAATTTTTAATGGCATGTAAAGCGCTTGCGAGCACGCACACACACACACACACACACACACACAGAAGAAAAGGAAAAAAGTTGGGGAAATTGTTCTGGATTAAAGGAGACCAAGCAGTAAGATAGCTAAATGCAGTGCATGACCCTTAAGTGGATCTTGATCCAAAACAAAAATAAAAACATCAAAAACAGTGTACACTTATAAAGGGACGGTTGGAGAAATTCAAGTATGCACTATATCCTACATGCAATATAATGTCAGTATTAAAATTTCTGAACTTCATAATGGTATGGTACTAATGTAGAAGAATGTCCTTTTTCTTCAGATTAAATGCTGGGGTAATTTCATAATGTCTACAATTTACTTTCAGATGTTTCAGAAAGAAAAAGTGATTGCACAAGGCCAGAGAGAATGAAAGTAAATTTGACAAGTGTTAACAATTACTGAATCTGGGAAACCTGGGTGGCTCAGTTGGTTAAATGGCTGCTTTTGGCTTGTGATCCCAGGGTCTGGGTATCAAGTTCCATAGCTAGCCAGCTAGCCAACTCCTTGCTCAGCGGGGAGCCTGCTTCTCCCTCTGCCTGGTGTTTCCCCTGCTTGTGTGCTCTCTCTGACAAATGAATACATAAAATCGTTGAAAAAATACATTTAAAAAGAAAACAACTACTGAGTCTATGTGAAAGGTGTATTGATATTCATTGTGTTATTCTTTTAGCTTTTCTTCCGTTTGCAAATTTTCAAAAACAAAAATGCTGGGGACAAAATCACACAGTAAACTTTAACATTAGGATGATGCAATTTACTTTATTTTGTCTGATTTTTATCTGTAATTATATCTTTTGCAAGAGATTTTTAAATATGTTATATGCTCAATAATTATTTGGGTTTATGCATTTTAATAATGTGACTCCATGATTTTAGAATGTCTTATAGTTTAAAGAATGTAGACAGTGAATTGTAAACATCTGTTGCCATTTTGTAAAACAGATGAGATAGGTGGTGTTTTCTTCATTTTAGAAATGAACAAGTTGAGGTTTCGAGAAAGATATCCAAGGACATAGCCAGCCTACCCTCATGTCCAGACTTCTCTTCTAACCTTTGGAGTCCTCTCTCTATCTAATCATTTATTACACACTTCTACCTAGATGTTCCAGAGATATCTTTTTTTTTTTTTTTTTAAGATTTTATTTATTTATTTGACAGAGAGAGAGAGATCAGAAGTAGGCAGAGAGAGCAGAGGAAACAGGTTCCCTGCTGAGCAGAGAGCCCAATGCCAGCCTCAATGCCAGGACTTTGAGATCATGACCTGAGCTGAAAGCAGAGGCTTTAACCCACTGAGCCACCCAGGTGCCCTCTTTTTTTTTTTTTTTTTTTTTTAAAGATTTATTTATTTGAAAGAGAGACAGAGAGAGAGAGCAGGAACAAGGTGGAGGGGCCGAGGGAGAAGCCAGTTCCCCATTGAGCTGGAGCCAGACTTGGAGCTTGAGCCCAGGACCTGGAGCTCACGACCTATGTCAAATGTAGAGGCTTAACCATCTGAACCACCCAGGCTGTCCACTTCGTTTCCTTTGGAACCTCCATGCTGCTGACAGAATGAACTTTGTATAAAAGCAAATCTAGTCCTACTGCTTCATTTCGTTGATAGGATGAAAACAGCAAACAAAGTACTTCATATAATCTAGACCTTACCCACTGCTCTTTCCTCATCCTTACATGCCTCCTCACTTAGACCTTATTTTCTAGTCACACTGAAAAACTGAACTGCAGCTGCGATAGTCTCTCATGGCTGCATGCCCTTATATTTGCTATTACTCTAGCTCTTGCACTCTGCCACATTATGTGTTACACTTACTATTCAAGATTTGAAAGTATAAATCCTGTTGGAAGTCTTCATAACACCTTCACTGGCTGAATTAGGTGCTTTTTCTTTGCCCTGTGCATATTTCTGCTTTAAAATTATATTTTAACTATTTTCATTGCCTTTTACTATAAAATTATGAATTTCTTGAGGGTCATACCTCACACATATTAGATGTTCAGTAAATATTAATGGCCCTTCATCTAATCCTAAAACTATGAAAATACTTTTCCTAAGGGACACTGGCATATATCAGTTTTTCATAGACTTGTTGTGACTTTTATATTTATATGTTTCATTCATCCCCAGTATTGGAATGGTAATTGGAGAACCTGATTTCTATTTGTTATATACTCTCTTATGCAAGTTAACGTAACTTTCTAGGCCGTAGTTATCCAGTTAGTGACAGGTTGAATTAAATGTTTTCTCATACCTATTTTTCCCAGTGATTCTGATTTTGTGATTTTAGCTGGAAGATTTTTGAGCAGAGATGTGACACATTGACAGCAATATGTAAGAATTTCACTTTGACAGAATATAAATTGGAAGAATGTAGAATGGATAGATACAGAGAAACCAGTTAAGAATAATGTGGTTTAATGAGCATTTCATATAGGATTAGTATTTGGGAAAGGAGAAATAATTATGAGAGAAGCTTTACAACTTGAAATGGTGAGGGCAGAATGGGTTGTCTTCTGCCTAGTCCTTTCCCTCAAATGGATTCTAAGATTCAAAGCCTGTATTGACCTTTACAGAGAACTAGATTTTCTGTTTTGAAAGAAATGAAACTAGGGGAGTAAATGGCTTAATTTTTCTCTGATTTCTACCTTAGCTTCAGAAGAGAATGAAAGATAGGAACTTTATAACCAGAGACATAGCCATTTCCAGATTTCCACAGAAAATATGTTATTTTTCACTTGAAGAAACCATGCCCTAAAACACACAGAAAGAAGATTATCACTCAAAAGAAGCATAAAGACAGAAAGAAGAGGTTGGAAAACTCTAGTTTGAAAGAAACAAAAATGGGAAACCTGAGCTATGTAAACATGCTGCTCGTCAAGTTCATAGGTTGTGAAGTTTTGGTTTTGAAATTTTCCTCACTGGGGCATATGCTGTGGTGAAGGTCTCTTTGTTAGTGTTACTGCAATTGCACGCTTAAATTTAACATTTCTTGAGCTCTCTAACTTGTTCAGCTGGGAGCTTTAGAAAATGTCTCTCCTGTGCTGTAGGGATGCTACTGGTGCTTATTACCTCAGACAGTCAAGAAATCTGGAAAACTTTGGTAACAAAATTGATACTAAATCTGAGAAGTGCCAGGGATGATTACTTTTGTTCCTGTCACCACAACTTTATTTTCCCCTGGTGGAGGACCATAGAAACAACTGTTGAGGTAGCTGTTGCTAATGCCATTACCACTCTAAAAGTTTTACATAATGCTTCCACTGGATTTACAAATCTGTTGAGAGGAAATATGTAGGTTTTCCCTATTTCGCCTTTTGTATTTTCCCTGCCACACTGCATGCTGATATTTCTAATTGCAAGTATATTAGTTTCCTAAGGCTGTCTTAACAATTTACCACAAAGTTGGTGTCTTAAACAAGAGAAATTCATAGAGAGAAGGAAGAAAAAGAGGAAAAGGAACCTCCCCCCCAAAAAAACCCAAGAGAAACTTATTCTCTTACAGTTCTAGAGACCAGAAATCCAAAATCAAGTTTTTGACAGGGCCACACTCTCTCTGAAGGATCTAGGGACAATCTATTCTTTCTTTCCTTTTTCAGTTTCTGATATCTTCTTCTTGTGGTCTTTGGTTTGTGGCCACGTAACTTCAGTGTCTACCTCCAATTTCATATGGCCTTCTTCTCTGTGTATACTTTTTGTCTCTGATAAGGATACACTTATTGAATTGATAGTACTTTTTCCAGTACTATCTCAGTCCTTACCTTGTATCTATGAAGACCCTATTTCCAAATGAGATCACATTTTGAAGTTATAGATTGACCTGAATTTTGTTGGCATGCCACTCAAAACCCATTGCAGGAGAGTGCTGATAATTTGAGATCACTCTTATTGGTGGAGACCTTGTTGTCTTATGGTCGTGTTCGTTCATTTATTCAACAGACATTTAATAAACCCCAGCATTATGCCAGGGTCAGGTTTAAAGGAAGATGGATTAGATTATTTACTCTTAAGGAGCTCTCAGTGTAGTTGGAAGGGAGCTATAGACCTCTGTATCTATGATACAATGTGATAAGCAGGATAATAGAGGCTTTTATTCAGTGCTGAATATGCCTATGTATTCATCCTGTATTTATTGTAGAGAGACCCAGGAGGGATAAGAGAAGAGTCAGGAAAGACTTAACAAAAGAGTTGACATTTGAATCTTGAAGGAAGACAAGGAATTTAACTGAGACAGGTAATATCAGGTGTAAAGGTACTATGGATTAAAAGAGAGTTCCTTAGGAAACTGCAGGTTCTAAAGTGCCACTGAATCATCGAATATATTTGGAGGAATGAGAATGAATACTAAACTTCTATTTTTTCACAACATTGACATCCTGATCTTGGATTGCAGTAATCCTATTAACACTATGGCAGAGACAATACTATAATAAATTTCCAAATCCCTTTTTATGTTACTCCTTCCTGGGCAAAGAGAAAGGTTGATTTTTCTAGCTCTTTAGAGGTTAGGTGGGGACATCCCTTCCCCCTTTCTTCCCATTTCCCTCCTCTCTTCCTTCCTCCTAAGCTGTGGCCAATGATGGAAGCTGTATTCATATGGTAGAGTTAAAATATTGGAGTGGACTGAGTCACCACATGGAAGACAGCTGCCCTGGAAAGTTGCCATATGTTCAGCAGGTTTTGCATGAATGAGATAAACTTTCTGATTTATTAAATCACCAGAATTGGGGTATTGTTTATTACTGCAACATAGTTTATCCTATCCAGCCATATAATGTTTTTTTTTTTTTTCAAAGATTTTATTTCTTTATTTGACAGAGAGAAACAGAGCCAGAGGGGGAACACAAGCAGGGGGAGTGAGAGAGGGAGAAGCAGGCCCCCCGCCGAGCAGGGAGCCCGATGTGGGGCTCGATCCCGGGTCTCTGGGATCATGACCTGAGCCGAAGGCAGTCGCCCAACCAACTGAGCCACTCAGGCGCCCCCAGCCATATAACGTTTTAAAACTTCCTTTAAATACCCCCCAAATTAAAAATAGAAATGACAGAGGAAGCTAGTGTCTAGTTTTACATTTTAAATTGAATCTATATTTCAGATGTAATTGTATATTTCAAATTTTCGCCACCATTTTTACAATTATATAAGTCGTATGAATTCATTCCATAAAATTTATAGAAGTATAGAGCAGCTATCTCTCCTATCTAGTTGTAAATAAATACTGTTAATAACTTGGATAAAAAGCTTCTCCCCAGATTGTTGTTTTATAAATTATTTTTAATATTTCTTTTTAAATGTCATAAAATATTATTACAGAGCAAATGGCCTCACCATACTGTTATGGAGTAGAGTATTTAACCAGCCTCCAGATATCATTCATTTGATCTGTTCTCATTTTTTTTTAATTAAAAAAATTTATTTTATTTATGTATTTGAGAGAGAGAGCATGAATAGGGGGAGGACCAGAGGGAGAGGGAGAATCAGACTCCTGGCTGAGCAGAGGGCCAGATGTGGAGCTTGATCCCAGGACTCTGAGATCATGACCTAAGCCAAAAGCAGATGCTTAACTGACTGAGCCACCCAGGTGCCCTGTTCTGATTTTTATAATATAAACACCAAAGAGAATATCCTTGTAGAAAAATCACATAAAAAATTTCCTTATTACTGGGCGCCTGGGTTGCTCAGTGGGTTGGGGCCTCTGCCTTCGCTCAGGTCGTGATCGCAGGGTCCTGGGATCAAGGCCCGCATCAGGCTCTTTGCTCAGCAGGGAGCCTGCTTCCTTCTCTCTCTCTGCCTGCCTCTCTGCCTACTTGTGATCTCTCTCTGTGTCAAATAAATGGATAAAATCTTTAAAAAAATATAAAAAAATAATAAATTTCCTTATTACTATTTCCTTAAACCAAATACTTGAAAATAGAGTTGTTGGTTTAAAAGGATCTCTCTCCTTGAGAGAAATACTCCTTTTTAATGCTTTTAATAGTATATCATATTAACCTCAAGAAAGGTTTCATCTACGTGCAAATTTAAGGAAGCCTTTTCATTGATTCTTATCTATACTGGATATTTTTGTGTATGTGTACATATGCATGTGAGCATTTGGCAGTTTGATAAGTATGTTATCTTGTTTTAATTTTTATTTTTGGTTGAGATTTTGAACCCCCCCATATGTTGCAATGGTCATTTGCATTTATTTCTTGTGAAGTTTATATCCATTGTTCATTTTTTTCAGTTATTAAAATGCTTTTGTTTTGTTTTGTTT